>JAOVVI020001501.1:0-24124 GCA_028571085.2 Nepenthes alata
CATAATAAAAGGCCCGGGGGCTTTTGAAGCCTCCAATCCGTTGTTGATGAAACCTTAGGGGGCAGAATTTACAGGCTTGCGATGACCTTCCTACGCAGAAGAGAGCACCCCCAGTCTAAGATGGTCATGGGCTAGGACCTTAACTTGGTGATTATAACGCCTTGAGTAGGGGCAACACACCTCCCGCTGACAAACGCGACCAAGACCTAGACCTCCGAGTCCGGTTGCTGTGGCCTGAAAACCCGACTAACCCTCATTGTGACTCCATGGGACTGGCGACGACATCCGCTTCACCGGATCGAGCTTCCCAAATGCGTAATTTGCCATGACATCCTCTGATGAAGGATGAGCACAGCGCAAGAAGACGCCTGTATAGGGTCTTGGCGACAATGGCTCCACGAGCCTAGCACTCAAATAAGGGGCACGACGCCACGGGTTACATTGAAAGAAAGCTACAGCTCGACATACGACACTAAAGGGAACGAGTGCAAAAAAAGAAGAAGAAGAAGCTCTTTATTCATCAGAAGAGAGCGGAATACAAGACCAAATAACAACAACAAAGAGCTGCTAAGTAGCCTATACAAGGTCAACACTATTGCAGGGTCTGCGACGAGCTGGAATCATCATAAAAGTTCCTCAAGCGAGATGCCTCTGCAACCCCATAGTTCCCGGGGTGAAGAACCCCCTCCGGAATATCAGGGGTGATCACATATACAATTTTATGGCACAAACGGATACCATCCCAGTACCGTTTCTCCAACAAGAGCTGCGATTCCACGACAGAAAGCAAACCAACCCTTTCTCAGTTGAGACGAGCATTATCGTCTTCCAGACTAACTAGAAGGACTTATTGTTGCGTGACCTCCTACTGCAGGCTCCTTATCTCCTCTTGAAGGGAGGCGGCGAGGGCCTTCGTGCGATCAATGACCTACTGTTCATGACGGAAGTTCCCGTGTCGAAGAACGGTTAGCTCGTCGAAAGGATCAACAGCACCAGAAGCCTGCAAAAGGAAAAGACATTAAAGAAATCCCCAGAACGTGAAACAGCAGGGAAGAGATAGATCGAAGCGGCTGTACCTGAGTGGGAGTAGCGCTCGGAGCATGAACAGAAGCACCTGGTGGAGCACCTTCCTGAACCTCCTCTCCTCCAGCTGTCGGAGCCATGCCGGCAAGGAGGATTGCAGTCGTAGGAGTGCTCGGAGGCTCACGCCCCGAAGATGCCTCGCTGCCCCCACGCTGGCCTCTGGTGAATCGACGGCCAGCGCGGCTCCTTCCTCCGATGGTGAAGCCATGCCCACGAGAATCCCACCCTCTGAAGGGGGCTCCACAAAGATGACAACCAGAACCGAAGGATGCCCACTCTTTGATGTTGGAGCGGGCACGGATGGGCATGACCCAGTTTGATTGTTAGGGCCTAGAACGTCGCCCACCATTTTCGGAGAAGCGTCCGCCAACAAGCTAATGATGGAGGGCGTAGGAGGCTCCTCAGTAGGTCGAGACTCCGCCTCGTAGACTTCGTGCGCAATTAATCGCGCGATCGTGGTCGGCGATGGTTTGGCGGTCTCCCCTGGGTGGCCAGCGCTCGAAGTTGCCTCTAGTACTGGACTACGAACATCAGCAGTAGACCCGGCAGCCCTCCTCCGGGTCCTCCACGTCAAAGTTCCACCGGCCTCCTCCAACCTTTTTAGGGCGGCCTCATCCTCACCATCGTCTGACGACGACTCCAGCATTGAGCAGCTTTCTTCCCCGTCTCCTTCGGGCGATGGAAGGGCAGCGGAACTGCCAGGATCCCTCTTGCCAGGGCTCGCGATCCTCCATCCAGACAGAGGCCCCCACTTGGCAACCTCAAATGTGATAGACATCAGATAGTAGCCTTGGATGGAGAACTTTGCCTCCTCAGAATGAAGATTGGTTACCAGCTTTTCAGCTTCCACAATGTCCTCGGCCGATGGCCTCTCAGAGAAGAAGGTCAAAATCGGCCCCCACAAGCGGGAAAGCTCTGAATCACTTGGCTCTTGCAAAAAGAAGAACCGGTCCTTCCAGCCCTTCACGGAGTCAGGATTGGTGCCGCAGAAATGAAAGCCTATTTTGGGTGACATCAACACCCAATCTTCCAACTCTGTGAAGCAGAAAATCAGCCTGGCGGCCTTGGCATCGAAAGAGGTACAGTGAAGAAAACCAAAAATGCACATGGTTACCAAGTATCGTACCGCGTTGGGATGAAGCCTCGCCATGGGAACTCCCAACGCCTCAACTAGCGAGTACAGCATGCACGGCGTAGGATAGCAAAGCCCCCTCTTAGGTGGTGCTCGTAAACCGTAATATAGCCCTCTGGGGGCGTTGGCCCTATCCAAAAAGTCCGTAGCGCGGTAACCCCAATCGCTAGGAATACCATAATCAACCATGAGGGCGGCAATGGCGCTCGCCGTCAAAATGGACCTCGTGTTGTGAACTCCATGGCACCGCACCCTAAGTGCCTGCGAAGACGAATATCTCTCTTTCCTTTTCGTCATGCCTCTCTCAATGTGGGACAACCGCAAAGGATATTCAGCAAGGGACGAAGAAACCGTTCCTGTTGGTTTAAATAAGTGACGAAAGGCCAACAGGCGGGAAGCCAAGTAATGCCCGCCGTGGATGATTGGGCCACGTGCCACCTTCGGAATACATCGCAAAGCACTCAGCCGCCCGTAATCATGGCCAGACGCCAGACTGACAGGCGCGTTGCCTCAGCCGTCTGACAGAGGTTCATGCTATCGTATCTGTATTAAATGCGGGCTTACGATAGCAGAACCCGTTATGGAAGCATGCAGGTGTATAAAGTAAAAGACGAAGATTCTGGGACAATAATTATGGAAGACAAAACAGTAGATTTCGTTGAGGAGCTTCATTACGGAGCTAGCGAAAAAAAAGGGGTACACAAAGACAATACTACGACTCGGCATGGCACCCACCGACTAGCACCGAGCACGGTCCACGGAGGAGCTCGGGGCGGGTAATCATCCAGCTGAGCTCGCATCCTGGCACTGGCATTACGAGAGTCCAGGATGTAACCACGAAAGTCTGGATCCTCTAGAATGTCAAGCCTTCGGCAGAGGCGGATCCCGTCCGGGAAGTTCCTCTCAAAGGCAGGGCCGACCTCCCCCAGCAAAAAGCTTGACCTCAGTTCCGTGCGCAGCTGTGCAGTCTCCTCCCCGAGCCTTTGTTGGAACTCATTGTTCTCTCCTTCGAGAGCCTATATCCGGGCTTGGGCAGATACGTTGGCGTTGGTGAGCGGAATGGCCCTGCCCTCAGACTCAGCCCAGCATCTTCAAAATGTATGAGTCGGGCACCTACCCTCTCAATTCCAGCAACTGCAGCCGGCATGCGGGCCTCAGTTCTCCTAAGCCTCCCGATGAGCTGCGGATATGAAAGGTCCTCTATCTCAGAAGAGCGCTCTCGAGACGGGCCCGCTCCTGCTACCCCCTCAAAGCCTGGAGGGACTTGCAGAAAACCGTCAGGGCCTACAATGGTAGTATCAGAACGATCATCTCCCGAGACATCAGGCGCCGAAGCACCAGGAGCGTCAGAGCTGGGCTCCGACGCGCTGGAAGAATGCTTAGAATCGGATGTCATATCTTCCATTGATATCGTGTCAAAATCTTTGTCAAAATCTGGTCGAACAAAAACAAGAGGTTGCCAGAAGAACGATCGTCTCGAAAGGGTGAAATCGTGAGAAGGATCGACGCGTTTAAATAAGGAAGGTTCCCTAAAAAACGGCGGCGTGTGAGGCCAAAGGACGTCAGCCCTGGGCCGACGGGGAACCGCTGCGTGTCAAATCCATGAAGGCTCGCACCTTTCCGATATATGACAGACTGACGCGACGCCATCTGACCACGCGTGCATTAAATGCGCCATATGGCCAGATGACGCGACCGCCAGCGGCAACCATCCATCCACCCTAAGGCAGAACACGAATCAACAGGGAAAGATGCATGAGAAGACATTCACAACAAAGAAAAATGAGTGATGGCTAATTGGATACTTCTTTTATTCAGATCAAACTTCTCTTACAAAGTGCAAGCTTTACAGCAATAAAAAGATGAAGAAAGATGACGACGCAAGGCCCCGGGTACCCTTTGGCGGTCATGATTGATCCCGGAGGATGTGATCCACACAAGATCACCACGGCTGGTAAAGACCGATGATCCTCTAGAGGATGTGGAGACAGCCGCGAGGAGCACCAACCCCGATGGAGCTCGCCGTAGCACACTCCACCGGAGCGAGATCAGCACCAACGCCGGAAGCAGTAGAGAAAGCAATTAAAAGTCCTGCTATTCTCTTAGCCAACCTCTGGTGTCATCCCCTCCTCCCAGGGTCGACGACCAAACCCTGCTAGTGGTTGAACGTGGGCGCTGCCCTCTACCTGCGGAAAACGTGCACGTCGGGGCACTGCTACGGTCCCACTATGCTTCAGGTGAGTCGCCACCTGGGGAGGAAGCATGAGACTACAGCAAAATGGCTAGACCACCCTCGTTAGTATGGGAATCAAGCTGCGCTGTAAAGGTTAGGGCCGCTTTCATCAAGAGCTTCGAACGTCCAGATAATCCATCCAACTCCTTCCCGGATTCTCGCCATGAACAGGGCAGGCCAGGACTTCCTCATTGCCTCTCCCAAAGGTGATCAGTAGGTATACTCCGCTCACAGGGGAGTCCTCTTATTTATAGGACAAAGGAGCTTTTCTCTCCCTCTCCCGTCCGACGCGGAGCAACAATCGAGGAACGTCTTTCACAAAACAGGGAAAGCACCTCAGCAGATGATACCCTTGGCGTGCGAATCTTGCTGACAAGAACGTGGTGTCACGTCGATGGCAGAAAAGCATGCGCAGTCGCCTGGGAAAGGCGGCAGTCCGGATAACGACAAATGGTGACGCATTTTAGAGAAAATCGATGGGCTGAAGAGCGGACCCAAGATCCATGCTCGGCCCGACTGATAGCAGGCCCAAGCATGGGGGGCTAGTGTTGGGTCTCGTGCCAAGGCCCACGAACGACGAAGGCCCAGCCCACTGCACAGGGAATAGAAGCCCACATGACGCCCAGCTGACAATAAAGGACAAAAGCTCTACGGCGCATTAATGAACTGCCAGAGGCGCGGAACGAGCCAGCCAGTAGGGGCATGGTCAACACTGCGTGAGCAGCTCAGACGGCTGCTCGCAGGCAGCTGTCCAATCCCCTTTCATGGGAAAGCAAAGCGTGCACGGCAGCTCCGATAAACCTGCCAACCACCAAAAGGCCACAAGGGAGATGACCGGCACACAACGGTAACGACCAGCGGCCATAGAACCCTAGCAACGGGTACTCTCTAGCCTAGCGTCCACAGAGAGGGAGACTATAAAAGCTCCCACACCCCCTCTGAAAAGAAGATGGTCGATCGATCAATTGACTGGCTCCAGATTGAAAAAAAAAAAAGAGGAGAAGAGCACTTGATCGCTTGGACTAGAAGTCTCTCGAGCTACCTCCCAACTCCCACAAAACAGATTCAAGAGGACTTTGGACCGTCGAGTCCTACACAGATCCTCTTCACCAACATCCGAATCCCCTTGCCTCCTCAGGCAGCGGAAGTTAGCCACCCATAGCGGTGCACTAAGGAAGCTAGGCCTTACATACATGCTAATTGCATTCCCACTCCAAACATAAGCATATTCACGTATCATCAGCATACATCCTCACACCGTCCAAAGCGAGTGTGACATCACCGTTTATTGCAGGAGCTTGTTGATTTGAGCGTCGGAGTGGCTGTGATGAGAGAAATCCCACCGGCTCTCTGACCTCTTGTTTGTTTTTTGTATTGTGCAGGTTCCAGGTTTCGAGATATTGAGACCAGATCCTTGCTTTGACGCCACCGCGTGTTGAGGAATACAAAGGCTCCCTAATCCGTACAACAACCTTGCGGGCCTAGAGACGCAACAAATATTATGAAGATAATATGCTTCGTCGTGCATATGGTATATGAAGTTTTACCTCGTTGGACAATTGATCTTTATTCTTTTGTAATTGAGTTTGTTCTACCTACATAAATTTTCAACTCATAGTTTCAAAAAAAAAATGTTTTAATAAATAAAACACAATATTTAATTTCTTCGGACATGGAGATATAAAACGCATAACACAAATTTTTATGAAATATTTTCCATTGAAAATTAGGGAAAATTATTGTAATAATATTATTAGTTAAAATATTATCAAAATAAAAGAAAAAATCTTATTAAAATCTTTATATTCATTTATAATATCATTTATTACTTGAAAGATTACAAAAACTGCACGTAAATGCTTAAAAATTTTAAAACTAATATTTGTTTTTAATTCTCACTTTCGAAAATCTAATGTATGACCACACAACATATAAAAAATTATTATGTGACAACAAAACGTAACTATTTAAATGGAAATTTGAATTTACCTTTATTAGTTGCAAAATTATTTTTATTTAAAGTGTAAAAAATACAGTAGCAATACCTTTTAGAGTATGGTAGGACATGTTCACAAACCTAGGTTATAAGCATTTTTATACATACTTTCTAAACTCTAAATTCTTTGTCATGAAAAGTTTACTCTCCAAGCGAACGATATATTTTATAAATCCACCTTGATTTATCTTTACATTGTACTAAAATATTCCTAACTCTGTACCACTTGTAAATATTATTATCAATTATATAAATGATGATCATTATCTATAATATATTTTTATGTCTCATTTCAAGTCCCAAAACTGTTAAAATTTTCACAAAAATAATATTAATATTGATGCATCCTAGATTTGAATTATTGTATGGATTAGGAGCCGCTTGATTTCGCCTATTAGATCAAATTGAAATGGGTTCGATCATTATTTGTTAGAAATCTGGGTTCTGTACACCATAACAAAAAATAGGAAATCAGAAATATTCGAGACTAACTTTTTGGTATATTCTCCGACATGCAAATCAAAAATCTTTCTTCAATGAAGAGAAAGATTGAGGAATACAAGGTACATGGATACATGAATGATTGGGATTGAGTGTTGGTTGGTGGATTGGACTCCGAGAGATGCGCTCGATTGAAAGTGATTTTTTAGAATGTGTGCTCTTTACGAAGAACGACTCGTTAGAGAAATGCACTTGTGGGTTGAGTAGCTTTGCATAGGATGCACTCGTGGGTAGAGAGACTTTTCTTTGGTTATATGGTCTCAATGTGTTGGAATGCCCGAACCTTAAAAACCTCTTTGAGAATTCGAAAGCCAATCATTTTCCTCACAGAGGAGGTATATTTAAAGAGTGAGTATTGGTTTAGCCATCTCTAGGCCTCATAGCTGGTAACAGTTATCCGCGTAGATCTATTGGACTGTTTTAGCAATCACGGGGTTGGTTATGGTAACTGTTGCCAGCTAGGAATATTCGTCTCACTGATCATGGGGGCGTTACATGGTAACTACTGCTTGAGAAAATTTGCTAAGCCATAACTGCTACTTAGGGCGATACACGATCATGTAGAGATATTTTGGGTATATTTACTGAGTTGTCAGAGTGATCATAGAGCCGCAGTATGGTAAGTGATGCCTGCTTACAAGCGCTGATCTGTAAAGGCTGTCGGTTGTTGAGTTAGTGGAACAACCGTTGGGGTGGTGCATTACGTAATCATAATTGCCTATTTTCTATTATGTTGTTCCAGGTTACCCTGTTTGGGCCAATCGCGTTGCCTTCTAGATCTTGGGGCAAGGAAACGTCCTATTAGGCTTTCAATTTTCAAGTATTTCCTGCTTCAATGGGTTGAGTTTTTGGATTGGCCCATTGGTCACCATACCTACCACTAGCCCCCCATGCCGAGAAGTTTAAATTTTTAACTCCTGACATTCATTGATGGGATGCCAATTGTAGGCCTGCACACGTGCTCCTTTCCTAGGTAGTCTGTTGATTCGCTGTTTAGTTAGATAGGATTTCAACATAATTTAATTCGATATTCTACCGATAACGTTGGCATGAGAAAGCTCTTCGCATTGATTGCTTGCTGATCCTCTTCTTGGCTATAAAGGGAGGGGTTATCCATATCGTGCATCACAAATCATCTTCACTATCCAAGTGGTGTGAGAATTTGGAGCTAGCATGGAGCCTACGCTGTCACAGGCTAGGATTGTAGAAAGTTCTTCTCCAATGTAAGAAGCTGATGTTCGAGGGTGCTCTTGAAATCCGCCTTGGTTACCCTCTTTTATGTGGGAAGCCACATTAGTTTCCTCCTTTTACACCTGTCCCAAAATCGGGTCTAATATTTCTAAACAAAATCCTGAGTTTTGGGCAGCGGCTTTTGCCTCCCATATCCCATATAAGAACAAGCGCGTGTGCCTTATTCTTGCAGGGGGCTTTTTTGCTGCCTCTGTTGTATTGCGGCCTAGTGGGCAATGCTGCGGTGCTGGTAGATGAGCTTTTCTCGTCACTCTATCTGTGTAGAGGTCAATTAGATGATTGTAGTCGGATTGCTACTCCATGTATTTTGATTTCTTTCTGAGTTGTACATCTACTGTTGTAAACTCGTTGTACATTGTAAAATGAATTAATGAATTAAACTTCTCCAACATTTGTTATCTTATCATCTGGCTCCAATATTTTTATATGATATGAATAGTTGAAGTGCTTGAATGTAGCTTTCTATTGTGTGATTTTTGCAAGTCTGACAACTCAGATCACTAATAACTCGATTTTCTGACAATCCGACTGGCAATAATGTGTCCCGAATGCATGGATAGGATGTAAACTAACTGAACTTATCTTGAGCCCATCAGAGTTGCGTGCCACCAGTTTGTAGTCTTGGAAAATGGTACATCAGGAATCTTTACCTATGGCGCGCCTTTGACTCGCAAATCTAGGTATCAAGGTCGTCAGCTGTCAGCAGGTTACGTAGGGAGGTGTTGTGTCAGTAATCATAACTGGTCCACCGAGTTGATGCACAGTGGCACTCTACAGTGTGGCCTCATGTCGCGGCCATTATGGAGTCACCCCTCCTTCGATTCCTCATACGACATCATTTTGAGGCCGAGGCCTTGGCTATTTAAGTGTTAGCCCCTAGCTATTTTTGCATTTCTTTTCTTGTCTTGAATCACTCTACCCTAGTTCACCTTTCTTGCCTCCATAGCTTCCTTGAGCATTGATGTGATCCCATTTGTTCTCACTTCCCATGATGTGGAGTTTTTGTATGTTTGATACAATATCCCGAGCACCATCTTGTATGTATTGCCTATTGACAATGATAGAGCTTGCTTCCCACATAATGATTTCATCACCATCTACAAGGCCCATTTGAAGGGAGGCCTTCGTATCCCCTTTGCACAGGAGCTGTACGAGGTCATGGTATCTTTGGACATTCTTGTAGTGCGCCTTTGCCCTAATGTCATTTGATATCTGGTTTCCCTATGCATCTTCTTCCGCCACTATGGACATTCCTTAGATGCCCTAACTGTGAAAGCGATCTTCTGGTTCAATTAGGAAGTAGATTGGATTTTGTTCACCGCTCGTAAGCAGTATCGAATAAGCGAGAGGGAATCCAAACTCGGTAAAAGATTGGAAGGACCAATTCTTTTATTTGTTGGTCCCTTCCAATTGGATATCTTCTAACAAATGGGGTGGAGTGGAGGCCACCTATACCGGTGACATCTTGGATTAGGATGAATGCGTGGCGAAGCCACTGATGGAGCTTATAAAGAAGCATTCAAACTCCTTTAGCTGAAAGAATTTTCGGCTATCTGCAAGGGTGTTCGCGTGAGTTGAGTGGGAGTCTCGAATGGAAAGGACGAATGTCATTGCTCCTCTGCTTCACAATCCGAAGAGGAAATTGGGGTTGTTGTTCATTCGGGACTCTCTTATGAGGGTGGCTAGGCAGGCAGCTCCATTTCGTTCCTCCTCCTCCGACTCTTGTTGAGCCGTTATGGTGCAAAATGTTGGTGAGTCATCCAAGAGGATGGGCTCCATTTCTTCTTCTCCAATTCGCCAAGTTTTTGAGGAGGCGGCTGGATTTGACTAGGACGGTGAGCCCCCTATTTCTTTTGGTTTGAGAATAAGTGACCCCGAGACTGGTAGGCTAGGTGAGCCAATCAACACTCCAACCTTAATCAAGTATGGGGCCCCTATTTGTATCAATTCATGACAAGACGAGCCTACACCCAACCCTCATGCTGTTTTTGTTGAGGAGGGACCTAGTCGTGATTGAGTGGCTGAGGCTCAAGAAGAGAATAATACATAAGTGGTGGCGGCTGATGAGGTGCCTCGCTCAGAGGCTCCAGTGCCTGAAGTTCCAGAGGTTCCGGGTGCTTGTCCTTCACCTTCAAGTTTCGGAGTGCCACTCCACCGTCATGCAATGCCTCTGCTGGGCTAGAGGACTCCGTCTACTTCTGCACCCAGGGCTCCAGTAGGCCCTTCATCCTCAAAGGAGTCACTTTCTTCGCCTAGATTTGCCCAGGACGATGAACCCCCTATTCCTTATACTTTGAGAATAAGTGACCCTGAGACTAGCGAGCTAGGTGAGCCAATCAACGCTCCAACCTTAATCAAGTATGGGGTCCCTATTTTTATCGATTCGTCACCCGATGAGCCTGCGCCCAACCCTCCTGCTGTTTTTGTTGAGGAGGGTCCTAGTAGTGATTTAGTAGTTGAGGCTCAAGTGGAGAATAATACAGAGGTGGTGGCAGCTGATGAGGTGCCTCACTCAGAGGCTCCGATGCCTGAAATGCTAGAGGTTTTGGGTGCTTGTCCTTCACCTTCAAGTTTCAGTGTGCCACTCCACAATCATGTAGTGCCTCTGTTGAGTTGGAGGATTGCGTCTGCTTCTTCGCCCGAGGCTCCACTGGGCCCTACATCCTCAAAGGAGTCACCTTCTTCGCCCAGATTTTCCTAGGACGATGAGCCCCCTATTCATTCTGCTTTGAGAATAGGTGACCCCGAGACTAGCGGGCTAGGTGAGCCAATCAACGCTCCAACCTTAATCAAGTATGGGGTCCCTATTTTTATAGATTCATCACCCGATGAGCCTGCGCCCAATCCTCTTGCTAGATTTATTGAGGAGGGTCCTAGTAGTGATTGAGTGGCTGAGGCTGAAGTAGAGAATAATATAGTGGTGGTGACAGCTGATGAGGTGCCTCGCTCGAAGGCTCCGGTGCCTGGAGTGCCAAAGGTTTTGGGTGCTTGTCCTTCACCTTGAAGTTTTGGTGTGCCACTCCACCATCATGTAGTGCCTTTGCTAGGTTCGTGGACTCTGTCTATATCTTCGCCCGAGGCTCCATTGGGCCCTTCATCCTCAAAGGAGTCACCTTCTTTGCCCGGATTTGCCTAGAATGATGAGCCCCCTATTACTTATGCTTTGAGAATAAGTGACCCCGAGATTGGCGAGCCAGTTAGCCAATCAATGCTGCAACTTTATAATCAAGTATGGGGTCCCTATTTTTATCGATTCGTCACCTGACAAGCCTGTGCCCAACTCTTCTATTGTTTTTGTTGAGGAGGGTCCTAGTAGTGCTCGAGTGGCTGATGCTTAAGTAGAGAATAATACAAAGGTGGTGGTGGTTGATGAGGTGCCTTGCTTGAAGGCTCTTGTGCTTAAAGTTCCAGAGGTTTCGGGTGCTTGTTCTTCACCTACAAGTTTCGGTGTGCCACTCCACCATCACGTGGTGCCTCTGCTAGGTTGGAAGACTCCGTCTTCTTCTCCGTCCAGGCCTCCACTCGGCCCTTCATTCTCAAAGGAGTCGCCTTTCATTGAGGTACGGGTTCTGTAGCTTCTCATTTTTATACTTGTAGTCATCCTTGTCTAATCACTTACCTTTTACTTGCAGTCATAGGAGGCGCTATGTCTGATACATGCGTGTTTGCGTCAACAAGATGCTAAGATCTACCGCTTGTCTTAGGTGTGTGTCCATCCTACTGTGCTTAAGGAGATGGAGGGCAGAGTGAACATTGCCATTACCGATACTCTACAGAGTCAAAAGCGGGCTTTGAATCTCGATTATGAGTAGTTCGAGTCTAAGGCGAGATCCCAAGAGCTCACATAGGAGAAATCTTGAGCTTTTGATCAGAATGACTCGCTCAATGACACACTTTGGGGGGTTAGGCAACAACTTATTGTTCTCTAGAGTGAGTGTGACTGACTTGAGGAAGAGCAAAGGACTCGGTTCGGTCCAAAGGAAGTTGGCTACATATTGGACGACAAATTCTAGGACGGTGTTTGTTGTTGTCGACGGATCATGCCATTGGTGGCTTAGGACTTTCCTGTCGGCTTCTTCAATCTAAGGAACACGGGTGCTTGATGCTGATCTAACTTGGTTGACTTTTCGAATAGAGGAGGGGAGTATTCACCAAGCTCACTGGAGGACTCTCTGCCTAAGGATAATCGTCTTTTCGGATCGTAGGCACATGCAATACTTTGTTTCTTTGAGGCAGACAAATGTTTCCTGATGTACATTTTGGTTCTTTAACAAATCAGTTAGATTGCTTTGATCATTTTCATAGATGTTTCCGTGCATATGCCGAATTTCTTTATTCAATATTTCCTTATTTTCCAGCTAAGTGTTATTACCATTGTCATTGAACTTGATTCAAACGTATCAGTCTAGTTGAAGTCATTCTTGTGGGAGAAAGTCATAGCACTAGGAAAGCCTCTTTGTCGACTAAATGTTATTGCTATAGTTTCCAAGCTCGATTAGATGTGTTTATCCGGTTGTGCTCGTTCATGTGAGAGGAAGTCGTGGTGTAATACCCGGATTCCCCCTTTAATTTATTTTGGTTATATTTATTATTTTAGGGTTAATTAGATGTATCGTATTAATAGTATTTTATGAAAATTTTTCAAAATAATTCAAATATGCAGTGTAGCGCTTAAAGTGCGCTTGAAGGCCACTTAAGGTACAAAAACTAGTGGGCTTGTGTATGAGGCACGCCCGAGACCGTGCTCGAGCGCATAAACCCAATGCCTAGCGCTCGAGGCTTGGATGAGCTGGCAATCAAGCATCATTTTTAGTATATAAGGTGTGGCAGTTAGGGTTTCAGCCATTTTGCGCACGGCATAGGAGGGGAAGGAGAGAGAGAGAGAAAAAAGAAGAGAGATGAGAAGAATCGGATAGATCGAAGTATCCTTTTGCCAGATTTGCTTAGCATAAGGTCGAAGTAAGTATTTATAAGACCTATCCTTTATCTGATTTCATATTTGACAATATTTGTTTCTAATTTGGAGGTCTAAAATTCGTGTATGCAAGTTTTTACTTAACCCATTTGTTTCTCTCTATGCATGCACGAGTTTTATTAATCGTTTGGAGATTTTTTACTAAATTAATAAATATTTAATTATTTTATTATTTTTTAGACAAATAGATAAATATTTGATACTATATATTTTTATATCAGTATATCTATATAAAAAAAAGTATAAAACTTGTATAGGCCGTACATTTCAATATGTATATTGCCTAAGGATTTTGGTCACCGCCTTTATTATTTTTTATCTAGTCAGTTCCCGATGGAAAGATATTTATTATCTAAAATTTCTTTTTTATCGACAGAAAAAGGTTCTATTTGTAATTGACCCGTCCCATCTGTCTAGTATTTAAATAGAAATTAATATATATGTACGTTTAAATATATATCATAAATTTAAGAATTATACCCAAAATCAAAGGTGGCACAACATAGTGAGCAAATTCTGTATCTATAGGAGACAATGTACATAAATAGCTATATTTGTGGGTATAAATAACAGTTGATCTAGATTAAGATTACCGAAAATATATGTAATACTTTCTCAAGTTAATGTTTAAAAATTTTGGTACTCTGATTTCGTACATATTTTGTTTTTTTGTATGAATTTTTATGAGGACATTGATTTATACTCTGATTTGAGATTTATCGATTTTCCTACATATAAGATTTGATATGTTTTGTATATCTGATATGTGATTTATTCTGGAACCTTTTTTATTCTATTTATATGGTTTCATTTTGGACTCTGACTCTTATTATTTGATTTTGATCTGAATTCTACTATATCTTTATTTTGTATACATCCCGAGAGGACTATATTTTGATCTGATATACGATTTGAGTATAAGATTACTATTAGTTTTTTGATATTATATTTTGATTCAAATTTGATGATTTCACTTCTGATATCGACATTTTGGATTTATATTTGCATATGTTTTCTAACATTATATTTGTATCTATTCTCCGCTTTTGATATCTGTTTGTAGACCATCCCTTTGATTTATCAGACATGCTGGTTTATTATTTATATATGATATTTGTTGAGTATTGGGCTTACATTTTTATTTTATCCCTTTGGAGTAAAGGGCTTGGATATCTTATAAGAGTTGGACGAAATCTAACGTAGCATTGTATATTCTAGTAAGTGTTGTATCTATTTAAATATAGATGGTATCATCTGTATTTTGATTCTTTCAGATTGGATCTGTTTTGGGGTGTATTCTAGTTATTTGGTCTAGTCGGATGTAGGCCTTTGGATATGTTTAAACATTTATATGAGTATATTTGATAGATATTTATATGTTTATGGTTTTGTCCCTCCCTTACAATATTTTTAGAGTATGTCATATTTATATTATCTGAAAGGTTGTCTGATGAATTCCTGTGATAGGTTTTGGGTCCGATTGTAATTATCATTAACTGGATATCAAAAATTTATGGTCTGTCTATTTATATCACACCCAATTTAGGATTTAGTGTTTGTTATTTGGGATTCAATTATTTATATCTTAGATCTACTTTGGTTTGAGTTTGTGACACGTGGCATGCTGATTTTGTTGGGTGGTGCTCTTTCCTACAAGAGAATATCATAGCACACATTGGTGAGCCTCATTGGGGCAGACTAGGTTTGGTTGTCGCAATCGTCAATTTTCGGCGAAGTCTAGACCGTCACTTACACTCGACTGAAGGTGCTCATCCCAATAAGAGGGAATTGTCATACTCGTGCATTGGATCTTAGTTCACCGAAGGTCTTATTTAGTACTAGCCACTCTTTAGGTAAGTTCGACTTTAGTTTGCAAGCTCCCTAGGTTGTAGTACCTGACCATTATCGACTAATGGTGTTTGTCCCTGTTGAAGGGAGTTATTACACGTGTTTCAAAGCCTCCTATGGTTTTATGGTGGATACTTTTTGGAAAGGTTTGACTTTAGTCCACAAGCTCCCCAGGCAGTGGTATTCGACCTTGTTTTTGCCGCTCGGTTGTTAAGATTGAGGTTTCAATCTAGATTTTTAATGTTGGTCCCCAGGTGAAATATTGCACCCGATTTAGGGGCATGGAAATATTCATATGAACAATAAAATAAACAAATAGTCATTTTATTAATTAAAATATGGTACATAGTACAAGCAACCTACGTGAAATATGTTGGACTTACCTGTGTTCAACAAAGAATCATTGACAATACTTTTTAAGGTGGATGGTGTTCCATGTCCTCTTGACCAATTTGCCATTCTGGGTATGTAGCTTGTAGCACTATTCCAGAGAATCACCGAAATGAGAAAGAGCCCCTCCTAATTTAGGAAAAGTTTAATCTTATTGGCTTTTTTGCCTGTTGTCTCTATGCTCTATAGAATTAGGTTCCCCACTTTAAAGTGGAGTGCTTTCACCTTTTTATTACAATACTCAGTAATATGTTGTTAATAAGCCACCCTGCGCAGCCTTGCTATGTCTTGAGCTTCTTCAAGTAAGTTGAGATACTCTCCGAGTTACCTAGAGTTGCTTAGAGGGTCAAAGTTTTCGACTCGGAGTGTGGGAAGATCAATTTCGACCAGGATGCCACTTTAATTCCATAGTACAAACTGAATGGTGTCTCTCATGTTAGTTCCCTAGGTGTCATCTTGTAGGATCATAGCACATAAGGTAGCTCATCCACCTAGAAACCCTCTGCGTCTTTGAGCTTTGTCTTCAATTCGTGTAACAGTAGTCGATTTGTGACTTCTACTTGCCTATTTGCTTGAGGGTAGGCGACGAAAGTGTAAACTAGTTGGATTCCCAAACTCGGGCAGTACTTAGTGAAACGTTTGCCAGTGAATTGAGTTCTATTATCAATGATTATGATATCGGGAATCATAAACTACATATGATAGTCTGCCGAACAAACTCTATTGCATTTTGTTAAATTATTCGTGCCAGTGGAGAGGTTTCTACCCATTTTGTAAAGCAACTGATACCGACTATAATGAATTTTCTTTGCCTAAAAGTAATCGGCAGTGGGCCAAGTATGTTGAGCCCCCACTGTACGAATGACCATGGTGATTGCAGTGCCTGCAATTCCATGTGTGGCAGATGAGGAACGTTACTGTGGACTTGGCAGTTCTTACATTTCTTCACGAATTTCATGTCATCTCACTTCATCGTCGGCCAATAATAGCCCTACCACATGATTTTGAATACCAAATTCTTGTCTTCGATATGTGATTTGCAGATACCGGGGTGCACCTCACTCAATATGTAATCAACTTCTTTTGTCGTGAGATACCACATGTAGGGGATTGCGTATCCTCATTAGTATAGCTTTTCATCTATGACGATGTACTAGCCTTCTATTTTTTTTATACACTTGGTTTCCTATTGATTTTTTGTTAGAAGGCCATCGATGAGGTACCTTCTATATGGGATTATCTAGTTTTTATCGTTAGAGATCTGCAACACCTCTCGTTTTGGCTCTTCCACAATTGGGGTGGTAAGAACTTCTCATATGTCTCAAGCATATTACTCAGGACTGCCCGTTTCCATTGCTTTCGTCAGTTGATTTGTCTTCTGATTATCCTTTCTCAGAATATGGATCATCTAGATCTTGTCAAATTCTTGTCTTAGGCCTTTTGCTCTAGTGAGATATTTCACTAGTAAAGGGCTAGACACCTCAAAATTTCCAAAGACTTAGTTTACGATTAGCTTTATATCACTGTAGATGACCAGTTTCCTTGCCGAACATTCCTTTGCCAGTCTGAACCTAGATAATAGTGTTTCTACTCAACAACATTATTGGTGGTTAAAAATTTGAGGGTCATAGAATACTTTATTTTTGACCCATCAAGAGTCCTCACGATCACACCTGCTCCACTTCCTAATTGAGTTGATGATCCATCTACTTGTAATATCCAGATCGGCGCGTCTTTTTGCTAATTGGTGCCTTCATTTGTGTTGAGGGCATTTGAAATTGGGGTTGACATATTGACTATAAAATCCGAAAGGGTCTGACCATTTATGTAGTCAGAATTTCACGTCAAACTTGCCCAATTTAATAGCATATTTTACTAGTCGTCCAAATGAATCGGGTCTCTATAAAATCCCCTTCAATGGCTGGTCCATCAAAATGATAACCTTATGTGACTAGAAGTACAGTCGTAGCTTCCTAGAAGAATAGACAAGTGCTAAAGTAATCCTCTTGGTGTACGATTAACGAGTCTCGGTGTCTATCAGAACTTTGCTGACGTAGTAAATTGGTCATTGTATCTTGAACTGCTACCTAATCAATACCAAACTGAGAGATGCATCTAAAACCGCAACGTATAACTCTTCATTTTCTTGGGATGACGTCAAGAGAAGGGGGCAAGTGAGGCATTCCTTCAGCTCTTGGAAGGCAGTTTGGCAGTCAACCATCCATTAGAATCAACTCATCTTAGTTCCTCCCAAGGCCTTAAAAAGGGGAGATACTTCTCTGCCGATTTTGCTAGGAAGTGGGAGAGTATTGTGAGTCTCTTAATGAACCTTTGGACTTCCTTCACACTTCGAGGTGGGCTCATATTCATGATGGTTTTTACCTTCTTGGGTTTTGCCTCGATTCCCCGTTGGGAGATGATAAAGCCTACGAATTTTTCAAAATATATCTCAAAGGCACACTTAGTCAAATTTAGCTTCATCTGGTAGGCTCGGAGTACTTTGAAGGCCTCGCCAAGGTTGTGAATATGGTTGTCAATTGCGCTAGTTTTGATGAGCATGTCATCCACATACACCTCCATATTCCATCCAATCTAAACCTCGAACATTTTATTTACGAGCTATTGGTATGTGACTTTTGCATTCTTTAGAACGATGGGTTGGACTTTGTAAAAATTCGTTTCCTTATCTGTCATGAAGGAAGTGTATTCTTCGTATTCTAAACTCATCCGAATTTGGTTGTAATCTGAGTAAGCGTTCATAAAGTTTAGCAGCTTGTACCTAGATGTGGAGTACACTAGTAGATCAGTCCTTGGTACTAGGATACTATCTTTATACGTTACTCACATGGATGAAATCGATGCACATCTTCCATTTTTCATTACAATTTTTGACGAGGATCACATTTGACAGCTACTCTAGATACTGAACCTTCATTATGAAACCTGCGTTGAGTAACTTCTTCACCTCCTCCCGTATGATAATTAGCTTTTCAATAGAGTGGTTTCTCCGCTTTTAACTAACGGGCTTGTTACTAAGATCCTGTGGACCATTACTCTGATTGGTATCCCTAGCATGTCAATGGGAGTCCATGCGAAGATATCAGAGCTTTGCTAAAGGAGAATTATTAACTGATCACATAGGTGACCCGTCAATGAGTTCCTAATTTGGACACATTTTTCTGGCTCACTAGGATTTAGAAGGTCAATTAACTTGCCAAATTGTGCTTGCTATAGAGTCGCTCCGTCTTAGAGATCGAAGTCTTCAGTAAGCTGATCAAGAGTCACCTAAGTGACTTGGGATAAATAGTATGTTCGGCGAGTGACTTAGTCTCCTAGGACATCTCTATCTTCGCATGCCATCAGGAACTTCATTTTTAAATGTGGGATCGATGTCATTGTTTTGAATAATGTTAGCCAGGATCGTCCCAAGATAGCATTGTAGACCTAGGGTAGGTCGACTATTAGGAACGTGACCATGTGGGATGCTGTCTTTGGATATCCCTAGTATGACCTCCAGCTGGACGGCCCCCTAAATTGGCACTGGTTTATTATCGAATCCATATAGAGGTCCTTCGGCTGATTTTATCTAATTCTTTTTTAGTCCAAACTTAAAGTAGGGATCGAGATATAGCAACTTTTTTATAAGTTTCTATTATCAATAAAGACTCGTTTTAATTGTTAGTCAATCATACCATCCGAAATAAGTGCAGATACAACCAGAGGGTCAATATGGGGAGTTAATACATGTGTTATATTATAGTTACTAAAACTAATAATATCACTCCTAACTCCTACCATTAGTTTCTTATTGCTAGAAGCTTTCTCCGGGCGGTCAGAGGTGTTGCTCTTGTGTGATCTCGTGGTTACTATGTTGACTACACTGATCGCGACCTGATTTCTCAACTGCTCTTACTACTCCAACTCATCTTCGCCTACTCCATCAGGAGCCAGCCCCAGGGTTTGCAAAAATCTAGTGAGGTACTCTTTCCAGATGAGGGCCTCGATCTCCTTCTGTAGAATTTGATAGTCTTTAGTGTTGTAGCTAGAAAATCGAGGGTAGAAGCAATATTTCAATTGATCTCCTCCTTTTGGGTTCTTAGGCTACTTCAACTACTTCAGAAACTTTCGTCCCAAATATACATGTGAATGTTCATCCAAGTGTCGTTTAGTGGAGTTAGGTTTAGGGACTTGAAATCCCTTCTGACACTCGACTTGACCCTTAGTTGCTTCATGGGATCTTAGGAACTTGTGGTATCTCCATTCCTCTTCTTTCCATTCATCGATCCCAGTTGATGGTGGTCTGTACGCTCCAACTGTTTCGCTTTCTTGGCCTCCTCAACGGCTATATATGCACAGACAATGGTCTCAACCTCTTCGAAGGTCTAAGGCTCCTACTGGACCAAATGTTTGAAGAAGTCACCTAGCCGCAAAGTCATCACAAAGGTATTCAGTTTCACCTCGTCAATGAGCTTAGATATTTTTTGAGCCTCATCGTTGAACTGGGCCAAGAAGCACTTCAAACTTTTGTTTTGGCCCTGTCAGATGCAGATAAGGTGTCAAGATTATTTCTCCACCCTTCAGCTGGAGGTGAATTGCGATAGGAAACTATTGACCAACTCCTGGAATGTATCGTTGAACTGGGCCAAGAAGCACTTCAAACTTTTGTTTTGGCCCTGTCAGATACAGATAAGGTGTCAGGATTATTTCTCCACCCTTCAGCTGGAGGTGAATTGCGATAGGAAACTATTAACCAGCTCCTGGAATGTTATTATCAAATTTAGCTATACGTGGTAGAACTAAATATGAGAATTTTCCTTTAGGGTCAGAAAGAAGTATAGATACATAGCGGCGACATCAAGGCCCTGGAAACCTAATAGGGTATAGATGTAATCTAAATAGTCCATCAGATTAGAACTCTTGTCATAGGGTTCTAGATGTGGCATCTTGAACTTATGAGGGAGCGGCTTCATCCTGATCTCTCTCATGAATGGTAACATTCTCAGGTCAGTTGAGTGTCTTTCAATGCTTCCTCTAAATAGCTGTTACTCTATCTTGCTTATCTCCAACTAAGAGGAAGACGCAATCCTCTTTGCGTTGAAGAAGGTCCTCAACTCTAAGTGATTTGGAGAGATGTATTGGATTGGGCAGCATAAGGCTTTTTTTCTTGTGTTGGGGGCCTTTGGTCAACATGGGAGCAGTGTGGGTTTCGCCGCTTTCGACTCTCATCCCTCTCTCCATGACTTAGTCAGCTCTCAAGTCTCATTTGGGCTCTATCGCTCGTGGCCACTCAGTTCTTAAGGTCATCATGCCACTAGGTCTTCTCAATAGGCTGTCTGTTATGCTAATTTTTTCTCTTGGATGCCGTAGTTTGTGAGTTGGAGGAAAGAGCCCCCAACTGTTGATCCTCCTGATGGGTGCAAATGGTGTTGAGCAATTTGGATATGGTGTCCATTCGGGCAGCGTGTGTCTGCACATTGGGGGCCAGTTGTTCATCCTCATGACTATTCGTGGAGGGGTCATTGCCATGGGAGGCAACATCTCTGGTCAGTGTGTTAGATTGTGCCCTGGTTTTACCATGCTTGCTTGTTTTGATTACAAGGGTAGACTTTTCGTTACATTTTTCACTGATGATGCCAATAATGCATCCTAGATCTGAATTATTATATTAATTAGAGAGTCACTTGATCTTACATGGTATGTCAAAATAAAGTTGGTCCAATTTTCTTTTAATAGAAATTTGGGTCCTACATACCAAAACAAAACAAATAAGAATTTAAAACTATACAAAACTCATTCTCTAATATATCTTCTGACACTTAAATTAAAAATCATTCTTTGATGGAGAAAAAGACGAAAAAATGTAAGACGCATGGATACACAAATGAAGGAAATTGAGTATTAGTTGGAGGATTGAATTATGAGAAATGCGCTCAACTAGGAGCGACTTTTTATAAGGTGCACTATTTACGAAGAATGGCTCATTAGAGGGATGCACTTGTAGGTTGAGTAGTTTTGGACAGGGTTCACTCGCGGGTAGAGCAGCTTTTCTTTGGTTTTGTGGTTTCAGTGTATTGGAATGCCCGAACCATAAAAACCTCTTTGAAAATTCAAGAGTCAATCCTTTTCCTCACGGAGGAGGAAGTACATTTATAGAGTGAGTGCCAATTGCCATCCTTGGGTTTTACAACTGATGATAGTTATTTGCATAGATCCATTAAAATGTTTGAGCAATTACATGGTACAGTTATGGTAGTCGTTGCTGCCTAGAAACATTCATCCCACTAATTATGGCGGCACTCTATGGTAGTTGCCGCCTGAAAGGATTTGTTGAGTCACAACTACTATGATTGGATGATACGCAATCACGAATACATTTTAGATATATTTATTGAGCTATTAGAGTAATTATAGGGTCACAGCCGCTAAGTTAGAGGAACAACTACTAAGACGACGTATTACATTACCCTAATTACCCATTTTCTATTGGGCGGTTTCGAATTGACCCATTTGGGCCAACCACGTAACCTTCTAGATTTCACACACACACACAGTAAATTTATGATTACACGCAATTACATATTGAAAATGAATTCAGATCTAAAACAAATAAATAAGTAAAATCCTTGATCACTTAAGAAATTGAGAATGAGAGAATTGGGGAAATTTTGGTGAAGAGAATATATATAGGGAAGGAATACTTATAGATTATTTGAGTTAGTGGTATTTTGGTAGTCATATATTATACAGAAGAGAGGGGGAGAAATGGTGGGCTGGCCAACCATTGATATATATGCGTGCATGCATGTATGTCGTGCTAGTAGAAGCCATCATTATAGCGCAATGTGTGGGCCAGTGAAGGACATGATGACCCATTTCCCACCGCCCACGTATACCGCGCACATAGAAGCAATTAATGCATGCAGAATCTCCTGCAATTGCCAGTGCCAATAATGGCGACTACTGTTGACAAGGTCCTGCCAAACAAACAGTTGCTCGCTCGGCTTGCCACAAAGGAAACACAATCAGTGATCCGGCTGTAAAACTAGTGCACAAATATAACTGTTCATCTCTTCAACAAACAACAATCCGAACTTCATTCCTTCAAGAAACACGTCCTCTTCTAATTATTCATGATCTGTCTCAACTTACATCCACTCAACACTGTAGTTTACTGGCGCCTCAGTTCACAAGCCCCTACCAGAATAATTTCATTCAGAGGAGAGTCCGGCTGCTGTTTGAGGGCATGGACATCACGGAGAGAATATCGGTCACAGAAGCCATGGCACTCAAGGCAACTTTCAAGACATCTTGTGGACACCCTGGTTTCACAATGCTTCTCACCTGAAAAAAGGACAGTTGGCATGAGAAATCAAAAGAGCAAAGCCATTCAAAGCAAAAAGAAGCATATTGCACCAACTGAAAGCATAAGCACACATTCACACACCCCCAAAAATAAAAAGAGAAAGAAACAAAGAAGGCCACCTGAGAAATCAAAAGAGGCAAACATTCTTTATTCAAAGACAAATTTCAAAATGTCTGAGGCCATTAAAACCTCAGCCTCTCATAGCTTTAGGCAGTGACCGCATTAAATTAAATGATATCATCAAATTGTAAGCAAAATTCACATGCATTCAGACTTTCCTTTTGGTGTTTTGCTTCAATTGTCCACAATCCATATGGGGGCTAAAGCACACAACTTCATCCAATGATGATTAGAGCATATTTAATGTTGAAGAGTTCAACTAATTGGAATCTCATGTGAGGAGAAGAACACAGAAAGGTCTGCATCGTAGTTCAGAACTTGAAATCTTCAAGTGAACCCAGATGTTATAGCAAGCAACTAGACCAAGAAGAAGAAAAGGTTGCAGAAGGCAAACTTAAAATACCTTGTTTAAATATTCCTGCAGTTCCTTGATACGGCCCATGTAATCCTGATCTTCCACGCACAAGCTAACAGCCTTAGCATCAGCCCCAGGACCATCAAATTGAAGGGGTCCTGGGTTTCTATAGATATCCTCCATCAAAAATCTTGTAGCATTTTGTCTCAACAGCCTGCAAAGATGGCAAAACCAGGGAAAAAAAAAACAGTAGAACATCACATTCCAGCGTCAAAACAGTTACAGTTAAGCCAAATCTTCCAATTTCCAACAAAATTCGAACCAAAAAGTTACAAGTTAGCTTCGTACTCGCATGCAAAAAACGAAGTCATATGTTAGCAACTCCAACTTGGATAGATCTCCTCTTTGCTAACAACATCAAATACTAGACTGATATAACCTTCCAATATAATAGCACTATTTTTTTTCGCCATGAAATTTAATGAAAATTGGACAATATGGCCTAATTGTATAATTAGAAGCTTAACAAATTTTTTATACTGTACTAATGCATCTGATTGTGAAATAAAATGTTAAATAGACATAATATTAGTGTCTGGCCCTAGCCCCTCTTCCCCCCCATCTGTGTGGGAGACTTTTTTTGCTTTCCTTTTTTTGGGGAGGGGGGCTGAGGGGAGGGGATTGTACACTAAATGTGATTTTCTAATGCCCATGCCTCTCTGCAAGTGAAGACAAATTAGGTGTGTTGTGTAAACACACCCAAGTTCAATAGAAAATTTCAAGAACAATCTGACCATTTCCCAAACAACATCAGTCAGACATACTCATAAGCTTTGCCTCTCAAATCCACAGTTGCAGGATGAATTGCAGGTTTTCC
>JAOVVI020001502.1:0-13341 GCA_028571085.2 Nepenthes alata
TCCTCTCTGTTTCTCTGGCGCGCTCTCTCTTTCCCTGTTTACTCATTAACTGGCGACTATGTAGGGAAGGCACAAGAAAAGCTAAATCTAGAAAGCTGAAATCCATCTGTAGATAGCTGGCTCTTGCTCGCCAACCTACCAGGGCTCAAAGGCACGTATCATTTGGTGCTCTCATTGAGAGTGGCCCCGGCTCTTGGAAAAGGCTACCTGGGGAGGAGCTAACCTGTTACTGGTGCGCCGGGGCGAAGTGAAACATTTAAGAGTGAAAACCGCCGAGGTCGATGACCCTTGAAGGAGGGAAAAATATTACGAATCCTACATTGGAGAGCTTGAGGTAGAACCTCTAACTTATAAGTTTAGGGGACTCTTTCCCCATAGGGCGTCCTTTTGGGGTAGACTCTTCCCCCGGACTTATACTTGCAATACTAGTGCTCTCGTTTAGAGAGAGATGGCAGAGGAAACAACTACTCGCTACAAAGCTCTGGAGGAGTCCATCGCTGAACTGGCGAAGGACTTGAAAGACATTGCAACTATAGTCCAACAACATGCAGAAGGTATGGCTTCCAACTCCACCCTCACCGACCATATCCAAAAATCCTTAGTTGAGCTCCTTCATTCTGTCAATTGCCTTGAGAAATAACCCTCGCTACCGCCTCTATTGCCAACCCTCCCTTCAATTACAACCCCACCAGCTTCGATTGTGGCTCAACCCTCACAAGCCCTAAATCTCCTACCACAAACGCAACCAGGTAGCCCAATTGCTAATGATCTATGGCTACCTAAACTTGAGATTTTTTTTTCTCTAGAGAGAACGTGCTCGGATAGCTCTTTCAAATCAATCGATTTTTCCTGTGCCATGACACACCGCCAGAGCAAAAACTAACCATAGCAACATTCTATATGTCCGGCACGACCCTTCAATGGTACTAATAAATGCATATGACTTGGTAGCTGTCGACTTGGGAAATTTTCACCCAAAATTTGGTGCTTCGATTTGGGCCCTCGACATACTTGAACCACGAAGCTGCTCTCTATAAACTTCGCCAAATCAGCACTGTGGCCGCTAGCTTGACAGAATTCGAGTCCCTCTCCACCCGTACCACTGGGCTCTCCACCATGAATATTTTGAATTGCTTTATTTCGGGGCTTCGTGATGATCTCAGGTAAGAGTTGTTATTGCTCAAACCCTTTTTCTTACCAGAAGCCATAGGCATGGCTAAACTGGTGGAGGAGAAATTGGAAGCTAGTCGACCACATCCTCAACGTCCATTACCTCCTAAGCAAACCGCAAATACTTCGACAGTTCTGACAAAACCCCCTCTTCCTCCAACCCTCCTCCAAGACTGCCTATACGGTGGCTCACTCCTATGAAAATGGCAGTTCGCCGTGAGAAGGGCCTATATTTCAATTGTGATGAACGATTCACTCTCAGTCACCGGTGTAAGCCACCGTAATTTCTATGTATGATTGCGGAGGATGACACCACGACACATCTAGTTTCATCAAAACCGGAGGACGACTTAATGGAGCAGGAAGCCCCAATAGATCCCTTTTAGGAAATAGAACTGCCACCTACGGTCGTTGATGCTGCCCCCAACAATCTCCTTATATGCATTGGAAGGACACTTTGTCCCTTCCATGCTGAGATTGCAGGGAATGGTTACTGGACAACCCATGGTTGTATTACTGGATAGCAATTTCACTCATAATTTCTTACGGTTGCGCTTGGCCAAGCATCTGGGACTTCCCATTGTTCCATCCCAACATCTCAACGTCACGGTAGGGAATGGAGATTCTCTACAGTGCGAGGGTTTGTGCTCTAACATTGTTATTTCTCTGAGACCATCCACTTTCAATGTAGATCTTCATTTGCTACCTATATACGGGGCAAATATTGTGTTAGGCGTACAGTGGCGTGTTGCTATTGGCCAAGTATTGTTCGACTACAAGGCATTATGGATGAACTTTAATTATGAAGGGAGTTTTCTTACCCTCTACGGTCTGTAGAAATCCTCCATGTCCAATATGACCTTGGGCTAGTTAAGACCCATTCCAATTGACTATTACTCCGGTGACAGACGAGAAGTTAGATTGTCCAATCTGCTTACCCTCCAATGTTGACATTGCTATAACCACAGCCCTTCATGACATTCTTTTCACATTTGCTGATGTTTTTGACACTCCACACGGCCTACCTTCGCAACGCAACATAGATCACTGTATTCCCTTGAAAGCAAACACCTCACCTGTAAATGTCAAGCCTTACCGCTAACCCCATTTTCAAAAAGCTGAAATGGAAAAGTTGATATGTGAGATGCTCGATGAAGGAATTATATGCCCCAGCAGAAGACCCTTCTCCTCACCAGTATTATTGGTTAAAAAGAAATATGGCAGTTGGCGATTCTGTGTAGACTATAGGGTGCTCAACGCCATCACTGTTAAAGATCACTTTCCAATTCCAACAGTGGATGAGCTATTGGACGAGTTACACGGAGCCCAAATTTTTTCCAAGCTGGATTTACACGCAGGTTACCATCAGATGCGCATCTATTCAGAGGACATCCATAAGACAGTATTCCAAACTCATGAGGAGATTATGAATTTCTAGTCATGCCTTTTGGTTTGTCTAATGCCCCCTCTACATTTCAATCAGAGATGGCTGCTATTTTCCAACCCATATTACGGAAGTTTATCTTGGTGTTTTTTGACGACATATTAGTTTATAGTTCCTCCTGGGATCACCATTTCTAGCACCTAATTCAAGTGCTCTAGATTTTACGTGCCCACTCCTTCTATGCCAAACAAGCAAAATGTGAGTTCAGTTGTACCACATTGTTTTATCTAGGACACATCGTGTCGGCAACAAGGGTAGCAGTGGACCCAACAAAGATTGAGGCCATCCAACGCTGGCCCACGCCCACGAATGTCTGACAATTGTGCAGATGGGTCTGCTGGCTACTATCGGGATTTTGTAGCACGATATGCTCAAATCTCAGCACCACTTACTAAATTACTGTGGAAGGATACCTTTCTGTGGACTGGTGAAGCTGAAACCGCCTTTACTGTCCTCAAAACTGCTCTCACTTCCACCCCCATTCTGGCCCTGCCAGATTTTTCCAAGCCCTTTATAGTGCAAATAGATGCTTTAGGATATAGTGTGGGAGCAGCACTCCTCCAGGCTAGCTACCCTATAGCCTTTTTCAGTAAACAACTTAGTTTTTAGTAAATAGCTCAGGCCCAGACTACAGGCAACTTCCACGTACATTAAAGAACTTTGTGCCGTCACGGAGGCGGTCAAACGGTGGCGACAGTACCTCCTGGGTGCTAAATTTACTATCCAGATTGACTACCAACCCCTCAAGACATTATTAAATCAAACTATTCACACCCCGGACCAGCAGTGTTGGATTACAAAACTGATGAGTTATGACTTTGATATTGTGTATTATGCTGAAAAAGAAAATGGTCCTGCCAACATTCTGTCCCGGGTTTCGGAAGCCTCTTGTCATGCTTTACAAGCAATATCTTAGCTGGTCATGCCGTTATCGTCAGTACTACGCAAATTTTATGCCAGGCATTCCCCATCTGTCAAGCTTGCCCAATCCTTTATGGATTCACCAGGTGAATATGCAAATTACTCTTGCCGAGACGAATTAATATTCTATAAGAATCGAATTTTGGTTCCTCATGAATCAGCGCTGCAAAATGATATTACAAAAATTTCACAATTCACCAATAGGGGGCCATGTGGGAGTTAAGCATACTCATGTGCGAATAGCTGCCACTTTCTACTGGCCTCAAATGAGGAAGGAGATATGTGATTATGTCTCGGCTTGTACAGTGTGCTAGCAGGCTAAATCTCTCAACAAGCCACCCCAAGGTTTGCTCCAACCGCTTCCAATTCCAGGATAGATTTGGGAATGCCTCTCCGTGGATTTCATTATGCACCTACCTCTTTCACAAGCCAAGACCGTCATCCTAGTGGTGGTCGATTGGTTGTCAAAGTATGCTCACTTTTCTCCAGTAAGCACTCACTTCACAGCCACTACTGTTGCCAAAATCTTTATCAAAGACATATGCTGGTTACATGGGTTCCCAGTTGACGTCGTCACGAATCGAGACCCCATTTTTATGAGTCAATTTTGGAAGGAGCTGTTCAAATCCCAGGGTACAAAATTATCCACCAACAGTTCGTATCATTCGCAATCGGATGGGCAAACAGAGGTCGTTAATCGCTGTCTGGAAGATTACTTACGTTGTTTTACTGCTAGACGATCCTCTACTTGAGTTCAATATTTGCCTTGGGCTGAATGGAGTAACAATACATCATGGCATTCCTCAATCAAAATGAGTCCCTTCGAAGCAGTGTATGGCAGACCCTCTTCATCATTACTAGACTATGTTCAGGGCTCGTCACCAGTGGCAGCAGTGGACGAGCTACTCATTGACCGAGTAGGACTGCTAAGGGACCTTAAAGTCCATCTCCAGCGGGCACAACTCCACATGAAGAATCAATCCGATGCTCACCGAACCGATAAAGAGTTTCAATTTGGAGATTTGGTATATGTCAAACTACAACTATATCGGCAAGTCTCGGTCGCGCACCGCGAATCCAACAAGCTAGCCAGTGATATTATGGGCCTTTCCGTATCTTAGAGCACATTGGCGTGGTCGCATACATATTGGAATTGCCGGCGCATTTCAAGATTCATAATGTGTTCCATGTTTCTTTGTTAAAGCAAAGCCGCGGTGATCCCTCTCCTCCATATTTGGACCTGCCTACCGAGGCCTGGGAATCCCAGCCCCTTCTTGTTCCCCAGACTTTGCTAGGTTTCCGGCAGCTACTTGTCAAGGGGCGCCTCATCCCTCAAGTGTTGGTGCACTGGCAGTTTCAGGCACCCGAAGATGCTACGTGGGTGTCTGTGGCTGAAATTCTTTAGGATTTTTCCTCATTTAACATTGAGCATAAGGTTCGTTTTGATGGGAATGATAATATCATGGGCTTGATAGATGCGGATGGAGAGGCAGTTCGGGTCCCTCAGATTACCAAACGGATTGCTTGACAGGCTCATCCATCCCGTAAATTTTAGGATTATATTTAGTTACATTACAATTTTCTTCCAATGTATTTTTATTTTATACTGGCTGATAGTTTTCTGTTTTGCCACGTTATGCTGCTGTTATGCTGCAATTATTCTTCTTCTGTTATTGTGGCTCGGTGGCATTGGCTGTTGAGTTGTTATTGCTTTAGTTGAGTTGTTAGGCGTCGTTAGCTTCTAACTGACTTTGTTGGTACCTGACTATACATTGTAACGAGCTGCTACAGTAAAAGAAGAGAATACGAATTACTTCTGGAACCCCCTATGCTTTTCAAACCTTGGTCTCCCTCTCAGTCCCTCTGACTCATTCTCTCTCTCTCGTTCTCATCCTTTCCATTTCTCTGGCATGCTCTCTCTTTCCCTGTTTACTCGTTAACTGGCGACTGTGCAGGGAAGGCACAAGAAAAGCTGAATCTAGAAAGCCGAAATCCATCTGTAGATAGCTGGCTCCTGCTCGCCAACCTGCCAGGGCTCGAAGGTATGTATCAAATTGTTAGTAAATTAATGCCCTTATCATGCACACTATCCAATATATAAAATTTGAATTATAACACCACTGAAATGGCGCTACTCCATCAAAAACTTCTTGAGTAGGAGACTTTTTAATCTGAATATTCACACATGTAGTCAACCTGCAGTAAATTAAAGATACGTTGAGCATAGCTTATGAAACAACTTCTGAAAATATTTAGAAAGTGGATAGCCCTCAAAAAGCTTCCCACACGAGTTGTTATAGGCTCTTTCAACAGGTTTCAATTCAAAACCTTTTCAAGAACAATCCAAAAAGCATTTTTGAAAGTAATAAACGCCCTGAAATACCCAGAATCTCAAATCAACAGACAGCAACTGGTTTTACAGTGGATGCATATTTATATTTCTATAGACCGTAGAGATAACAGCAAATGTGACATTGCCACACAAGAAAGGCCAGAACAATAGAACAGGTTCCACATTTGAAGTAGTTTCACAGCAGGAAATGCAACGTACTACAAGGGGAGGGGAAACGTCAAATAGAACAGCCTGTTAAGAGCTTAGTTGAAGAAATCTTTTGGCCATGGGATGCTTGGCCTCTTCCAACTTATGAGGATTCAAGATTTCGACCACTGAACCATCCACCAGGAGGAACACTATATCTGCAATCCTCTGTATCTGTTTGATGCTATGAGACACCATAACCATTGTCATCCCACCATTGTTCTTCAACTTCACAAAAACATCCTCTATGTTTTGCGTAGATATTGGATCCAAGGCACTTGTTGGCTCATCCAATAGCAATACCTTCAAAAATAATATGGAAAGATGTTTCCCAACATTTGCTACTTGCTAGCATGAACATAAGATAATTTCACTACCTAGCCAATTAAATATAATTTAACTATGAGGCTGAATGTAATTTCTGACATAACATAAAACCATGAGTCAGATTCAACATGAAATTAGTTGGTTCAAGTCAGGAAATGTTTAGCATGTTTACTGAAGGTTGAATAGGAATTGACATATTTAATAAGTAGGTTGATATGATGCCATTGAACCATTTTTATATCTAAATTAAATTGATCTTTATAAATATTTACCTAACCCTCCCGATAATAATTATATCAATCCTAACAACCCCCTTGATCATAATGATACTTATGCAACTATATGGAAGTCTAATTGTGTGATTTCCTAATGGATGTCATCTAATTGAGTGTTGCTGGCAGTCACTTTTATTATTAAAACTTATATATCAATTTTTAATACATTTAAAATACCAAATCTAAAATAGTTGACAATAATATATCTGTCGACAACTACAGGAGTTACATTGGCTAATGACATATTCTCCACAAATTGCTACATGAGATTGTTACTACTAATATGGTTAAAGAGGTTGACAGAAAGATGGCTTAAACTAGTCATGCTTTGTAAATAGGTGGACATGATTGGACATACTAATCAGAAGGAAGGGTAACCTACAGTTCAATGTTGTAAGAGATCACTGTCCACATTAGTATTACACTCCTTCATATTCCACTACCTCCAAGGTACTCTTTCACCTTCATGCATACATCCTTTAATGGCACCACCTGACATCTATAAATGCGAGTGATGTTTATCCTGTCTTTGATTCATCAGTCTCTACTTTTACTAGAGTTCAAACTAACTTCCGCAAAAGAACTCTGGTTCAACACATGGGCTTACATGTTCATAAGTTCAGTTCGTCTCAAACAGCCAGATAAGCTAGCGTGGCAAATCCAATTTGGATCTCAGCATGGATCTTGGCTCCATTGGAAATTTAGTGCATGAGCATTTGCTTCTTTATCTTAATGTGAGGCCAGTTGTAGCATGCAAGGGAATTGTGTTACAACGGAATGATGGGTAGTTTGCTAGTGCTGTGATGTGAGACATACAGGAAAACAAGAACGAAGAAAGAGGGTGAGAGAAATATAGTTAGTTTGCTGAATTTGTTTTTTGATTGACTTGATTGATGGTTAGCATATATCATTTATAGTAGTTCCCACAAATGGGAACCCATATCTCAATTATTCCTAAGGCTGCTAATGCAGATCACCAAAACTAGCTATGTGCAATCTTAACTTGTAAATAACCACAAAATAAAGAATATGCCTTTTAACTTGTAGAAAAATAATCATAGTTCAACAGGCTCTGACTCAATCTCAAAGTGTAACAGAATTCGAATCTAACATAAAGATTTTAATAAGAATACAACTCAGCATTGAATGAAAGCAATTCAAAAAAAATGGGTGGAGGAATCATATCTTAGGTTATAGGGAGAGTGTGTTGTACAAAACCATAATCCTGGCATAGGAGATTGATTGTTTTTGTAGTTTCAGCCCATGACATCTAACTCATAATAAGGCAATCTCACCATTTTGTCAATGCTCATCTTCCACATGATTGCCACAACAATGGTAAGACCGGTTTTATTACCTCAGGTTGATTTGCAAGAGTCCTAGCAAGCGCAACTCTTTGTGCCTGTCCAACAGACAGTTCACTGCTACCTTTATGATAGAAGGATGGATCAAGATCAGCCAGGGTTAGCAGTTTGTACACCTGCTCGTCACTTAACTTTATGCCTCTCAATTGAGGTCCATAGCGTACATTATCTGCCACTGTGCCTGCACATAAAGCACAGTTCTTGATTTGCATATTGATTTATTTACAGTTATAGTCTCTTTGTCAGCACATTTACAATTATATATTTGCTTATCCTCGTTAGCCTATATGCTCAAACAAAACAATGTAAATGGTGGCAAAGAGTACAAGACTTTCAAATCTAAAGGGACCAATTAGGAAACACTCTAAATCATAGAGATATAATAAAATATATGATCAACTAATATTTATGGTCATGCAGCTTTACTGCTGTATTGCATAAATGTTATTTTTGTAGTTTGACCTCGAGATGTTCAGTTCACAATGCAACAACCTTATCATTGTTAATATTCAATCTCTTTAAACAAAATAATGTACTTGATAAAAACATCCAATCCAGATCAATTTTTGTGGATTTTTTCCCAAGACACAAGGGAACACCTTCCATCAACTGTATATCAAGTGGCAAAGTTTTTTCCTTGTGAATGACAAACTAGGAAAATCTTGATGTGTAAAATAGATCCAATTGATTGAGTACAAATCAAATTGACTCAAATCAAATCTGTAATAAAATTAACTTAACCGATAAAGGTCCGAACTTTCTTAGTAATTTAGCAAGGAAAGATATTGTCCCTTTATTTTGAGGGTGACACTGTATTCTAAAGATATAGGGTTTTTTCAAAGAATAAATATGATCGATCAATTTTTATTAATGCCATATCAATTATTCTTTGTGTTAGTTTGGTCTTTAGTATTGACAAATTTTGCAATATTGAGTTGTATATTGAGTCTATTATCTTATTTTATTATATCTTTTGTATTTGAGTGCCAGATAGAAACATGATAACCATTCAAACTATTTCATATCCTGGTGCTAAATAGAAGCTAGATAATAGCTTAAGCCTTATATTCTGAAGCTAGATAGAAACTAGCTGATGGCTTAAGTTTTGCATACTAAAGTTAAGTAGAAGTTAACTAATAGTTTAAGCTAAATTGCACCAGAAGTATCATGAGCTACCTTGTGTGTGGTGAAACTTTCAGAGGCAAATCACAAGTTGATCGAGAGATGGCCGCTCCATCCATGCACCTTTGGAGGCAAACCATATGTTAGTCGCGAGATAGCTACTCAAGCGGGATGCAATTTATACCGACTATTCAATACTTGAAACTATTTTGACTAGAGGTTTTTTCTATGTTTTTAAAAGAACAAACCTCCCACAACTTGGAAAAGGCACAAAAGATTTGAATTGAAGAGATAGAGAGCATTCTTTGCGTGACTAAGTGTGTAACCGTGAGATTTGAGAGAATCACTTGTTTCTGGATAGATATTTCTTCATTATTTGAGATGAGAGACTTGTTGTTTTAACATCTCTCACTTGTTTTGATTCTGAACCTTACAATCATTAGCCTATAAACTACAGAATGCCGATGTGAGGCATGTGCGGAGATTTGAGGCGTGTTTTGATAGAGGTTCGATCAACCAGAGATCCAATCAGAGAGTCCAGAAAGTGCCTGGGTAGCTACGCATTTGTAGATTTAAGGAAAGTCTTAGATATTCACGTGTCCGGTGCTTGCAGGTTAGAGGATTTGGTGTGGCTGTTCTTCAATATGTAAATTGACTCTTTTCATATAATGAATTTTTATTAGACGACTCAAAGCTCGAAGGTTTTTTTGGTAAATGAATTGTTCAAGAGTTCCCATTTGTCACTAAATATTGTATTTTCTCTATTTTCACATTTTATTTTATATATATATATATACATAATTTATTTACATATATTGCAGTTTGGATTTTTATTTTGTATTTCCGTAAAGAAATACTATTCATCCTATTTAGATTTTTGTGGACCGAAACGTCGTTTTATCGGAATTCATTGATCAGCCACTGACAAATTATATTCTGCATATAACAACACCGTTGTTCTAATCCCGGAAGGCCTCCATCTCGATCATAAATTTTTCAGAGTGCTCGCAAGGACATTCATTAGTTAAGATGATACAAAATATCTTCTGTTTGCTATAAATCAATTAATAAAGGTAATGCCTAAATTTGGTTAGAACATAAACGCTAGCGAGAATTATCCCTCTATTAGATATATTTTCTAGGGTTTGAAATCTGCAGGGAGAATGAAGGTCGGCCGGGGGGGGGTAGGAAAGAAAGACAAAGGGCATGGTTGGTACCTTCGAAGAGTGCAGGGAGCTGGAAAAGCATGCTGACTTTCCGGCGAAGTTTGAGGACATCAAGATCGCAGATATCACGGCCGTCCAAGAAGACGGTCCCAACAGGAGGCTCCCATAGACGATTCAAAGATCTCAGGAACGTCGATTTCCCGCTCCCACTGGGCCCTATTATCCCCACAATCTTGCCCTTTGGAATGTCCACGCTCACGCCATTCAATATGAGCTGACCTGAATCTGACTCCTTTATCAGATCCTTTATTTTGAATTTTATAGCCGGCCCATTTTCCGGCTCCCCGCCGTCCTCCGCGTCAACCACCAATAGAAGCTCTTCCGCTTCCTCTGCAGATGGAAGAACACAAAATTAGATCATTTTCTAACTAATGTTCCCCTCTTTTTTCTCCCCCCCCCTTTTGTTCTTCATTTAAATGAAAATCCAAGATGTGGTATTATTGAATACTATAAAAAAAAGATGTGGGAAGATATGTGCAATCTGGGTACCTTGAAGAGATGGCATGGCTTCTCCTGTGTGTCTACTGAAGAGGCGGAATGAGACAGAATATCAAGTGTTTTTTTTTCTTCGGTAATTTATGTAGAATAGCAGGTTAGAAGTGTGGTTTTGTTGGAGTTGACACAGAAAAAGCCTTCACCAGTTGGAAAGCCCCACAAGTGAGACTGCGCCATCTAATTGCCTTCACCAGTTGAAGTGTTGCTGTCGGTTATTGCCTTCTCTCTCTCTCTCTCTCTCTCTCTCTCTCTCTCTCTCTCTCTCTCTCTCTCTCTCACTTCATTGCCTCTCTCAATCCTTGTCATCTCACACCCGCGACATTACTCTCTTTTAAGAAGGCGTCTATGCTGGGAAAAGAGTATCGATCGGTCAGTAAAATTAAAAATAATAAATATTTACACATATAATAAAAAAATAAGAGAGAATTAAAAATATATAATTTTATATAAAAATTTTTTTTGAATAAAAAGAAAACAATTACGAAATATTTAGTCAATATAAATCTCACTATAGAATTTTTGGTTATAAAAATCCTAATTATACAAACCATTGGAGAGTAGAGAATTGAACAAAAAGAGAATACAATGGCAAAATAGTGACTCCTTGTTTTTCTTTTCATTTTTCTCTTTCGTGCTCTCTTTCTCTTACTCTCTTTGCCACTCCATCGCTCAGCATACACACATATATATGCACCGGATGACCATATATTTCTGTAAGATGGTTGCATGCACAATAAAACATGCCACAAACTGTACAAGACGCCTTCTTGCTGAGAGTAATTGACCTGCTCTGCAAAACGGCTACCAACTCTACAAAGTTTAATGTTTGCGTAGGCTTTACAGGTCAGCTTTTTAGACAAACTGTCATCGACCATTGACCAAAGGCTTTAGTCTTTAGGCAATGTTCTCGGCTGATAATTAAAGTCCTCGCCCATTAGTTCATGTTTTCGGTCATCTCTCAGAGTCCTTGTCTTTTAGAGTTCTCGGCAATCAACTCATGTCTTCGGCCATCACTTAGAGTTCTCATCTTTTAATAAGAGACATCGTCCTTCAATCAGAGTTCTCGTCCTTTAATGAGAGTTCTCGTTCTTTAATCAGAGTCTTCAGCCTTTATTCCATTTCAGCAAAGTGTAACTACTCTGACTTTTATTTCACTTTGGCCAAGTGTAACTACTATTGCTTTTACTTCACTAGCGCGCGTAGCAAATAATACTTCATATATGAGAATGACTCAAAATCCTAACAATGCGAACCGATAAGGACATTGTTTTCCATTTCATTCTTATCATATTTAATTTTTTGAGTGTTTTTGGCTGGAATTTTGGAATTAGGTTAAATATTTGTTCAATACAATTATAAATAAAGTGTTAAAGTTTATAAAATATATAACATTTATTCTCTTACTATATGGTTAGGATTATGATACGTGCAACCTCGGCATGGAGTTACAGTAAGACCGCAATATTGCAGCTACAAATGACCGAGGTGTAAAACGCCGTGGTGATACAGAGAAAAGGAAGTGAGGCGGGGGAGAGAGAGAAGGGAGGGGAGTCAGGCAGAGGGAAGGAGCGAGAGAGCAGAGAAGAGGAGAAATGAAGAATACTTTTCTTGCCCCGTTTCACTATAGTCTTCTGCTTATACACACCCGCCTAACATGTAACTACCTCTCACATCAGCACATGCTTGTATAACAGCAAGCTAACTAACATAAAAAATCAAATATAATCCCGCAGCTTGTGAGGTAGTCGGGTTATCCGTGTGCTTCGTCTGGTATCTTGCTAAGCCGGTGGTAGTGGGGGTGTGGTTGTGGTCACTAGGCCCGTAGCATTGTCGCCCTCGTCGAAAAGCACCTTGTCCTCAAGGTGGAAGTCTGGGAAATCTTGAGAGAATTCGGCTAACGATTGCCAAGTGGCCTCCTCAGGAGAGTGAGCTTGCCAGTGAACGAGGACCTGAGGAAGGGGCTTGCCGTTGTGTAATGTTGTTCTAAATCCCAGGAGTTGTTTGGGTTGTAAGAGGGGCTGTGATCCCCAAGCGGTGTGGGGAAGGGCAATCAGTTGTGGAGGGAAATCACAGCGACAACACTTAAGTAAGGAGACATGGAGCACATTGTGGATTTTTGAGGTCGTGGGCAGTTCCAACCGGTAGGCAACGGCTCCAATTTTGTCCAATATACGAAAGGGGCCATAGTAGCGCTTGGCGAGCTTATTACTCTGGCGATGGGCAGCTGATGTTTGTCGATAGGGTTGGAGTCTCACAAGAACAAGGTCATCGACTTGAAACTCTCGGTTCGTCTGATGTGCGTCTTGCTTGTTCTTCATCCGAAGCTGTGCACATCTGAGGTTCGCCTTTAGAGCGACAAGAGTGGCCGAACGGGCTGTCAGCAGTTCATCGATGGAAGCAATCGGGGAAGAACCTTGGACATAGTCAAGTAAAGAAGGGGGCGGCCGGCCATAAACAG
>JAOVVI020001503.1:5360-19803 GCA_028571085.2 Nepenthes alata
AGATCATCCGACTATTAAATTTTGTCCCAAATTAAAAGATGATTGGGCCTTAGATTTGGACTCGGATTCAGACTTCAATTGGACTTTAGAATTGGCAATTTGCCTATTAAAATTGGTCTGAATCATTTTTATTTTATTTATATATTGATTTATATATATATACATATACTGGTGATAACTGTTTTATGATTTGAATATTTATTTTGTGAACGAGACTTTTATTGGATTTTGCATCTTGAATCATGGATTTTTCATTGAATTTATTTTATTGGCAATTTAGATTTATCTAGTCACTTGAACGGATTTTACCCATCTGATATTCCCTTTGATTTATTGGATTTTTTTTATTTAAAATATGATACTTGTTGAGTATTATGCTCACTTTTTTTATTTTATCCCTTCAGAGTAGAAGATTCAGATACATTATAGGAATATGGTCGTGATCTGTCAGCCATTCGTTTGATTCGGTGAATTTTGGTTCTATTATGGTTTATGTTGGTATTTAATATAATCGGATTATAGAATTGGTCAGGTATAAGCTGATGGATATACTTTTAAAATAATTGAGATATTTTATTATGTCTGATTTATAATTTTTGGTTAAAAGTGTTACCTCTCTTACAATGACTGTAGAGCATGTCATATTTTTATTCGAACTGTTATCTAATTAGGTCTTGTGTAGATTTAATTTGGTTAAATTGTATATTTTAGTTTATCATACTCAAAATTTAGGACTTAGTATTATTTATTTAAAATAATTTAAGATTTTAAAATTTATAAATTATTATTAATTATTTGAATTGACCTGCTTGATCTCGATTCGTGACAAAATTAGTACCAGAGAAGAGTTATAATGAGAGATACTTTAGTCATTTTAGATAAATAATTGGCTAAATATTTTGGTGTGATAAGTACTATTTTTGCCAGATAGTAGAAAATTTTGGTTGTTCTGGCTTTGGTTTAGATTAGAAGGTCGAGTCGTAGAAGTTTTTGGTTTAAATTGGAAGGATGATCATCTGATTATGATGAGTCGCGCAAGCGATATAATGTATGGTTTGATAAAATTGTTGAATTAGAATTTGATTGAATTTCTGTATATATGTGAATGTTTTGTTAGGATTTATAATTTTTGAAGAGAAGTAGCAGCCTTGGATGATGCCGGTTTAAAATCTCGTGGAGTATAATAAGATTTTGGTCAACAAAGGGGTACATGATAAGGTTGGTCGGTTCAAAATCTCGCAGGTTAGAAGGAGAATTTTGGCCGGCAAGAAGGTAAGCAGTGGAAGTGGAGATGAATGAAGATTCTTCAAGATTAGGAGTTACAAATGAAAATAAAGAAGCTAAAATTAAGTCAATTCATTTCTCTTTGTAAGAGAGGTTGTAGAGTTTTGGTAGACAACCTTTGTCAAAAAATAGGACAATGAAGTACAAATCTAATTTTATTGGCTACGAAGATACTGATCGTGTGGAAATTTTAAGTTACGACTGGGTCGAGAGGAAGACTCAAGGATTACCCTTTTTCACTCGTCGTTATGATCGCATGGATAATTGACCCGACAAATCATTCCACGCTAAAGAATTGATGGATGAAGAGCTCGAGAATCCAGCCTCTGAATCTGAAGAATTTGAAGGATTTTGTTGAAGGATGATAGCAGCTAAGGATTTCAAGATTCAATCTGAAAACAGTTGGTGCCATTTCAACGCTAAACTTATGACGATGAGCTGGATCATGCTTTATTGATCGAGTTGGAGTAGCTTTTGAGAGAAGTATTTTGAGAAGAAATCAGAGTATTTGAGCCAGAATTCGAATGATTGACTCATTTATCCTCCAAAGGACAAGTTAAAAGAAGTAAGGTGAAGTAAAGTTTTCTTTCCCAAAGTTTGAGTTTGCAGGGTCAGCCTACAAGTTTAGCAAAAAAAGTACATGATATGAGTTTTCTTTATCAGAATGGAAAATGTTTCAATTGTGGCCAGATAGTCCATTTGTCAAGGGATCATTCAAATTTCAGGCGTCTGGATTCAAGACGTCCAGATATGAGTCAGATGGTTCCAGTAAATGATTTTTCATATACAGCTCATGAAATTAGAACCGAATCCTTAGTTGTGGAAGACTATTTCGACAAGTCTGTTCCATTCTGCATTCAGGATATGAGTATCTATGTTCCAATGAAAAATCAGTAAGAAGGTTTCATGGTTAATTTTTGACGTTGCAAGTGAGTCATCTGTCAAGAGATGGGTGCTGAATTCATCTAGTATATATGGTCACATTTGAAAGTTATTCTGTGACCATTGAAAATATTTTGGTCATTGTGAGTTTGAAGATGTTTTTCATAGGAATCAACTGGATTGCTCTTAGATTAAGAGATCAAATTTATTTTCAAGACTGTGATTGGATCTGCGTCTATTTCGAAGGCTCCATATGGGATAGTCTTATTCGAGCTGAAGAAATTGAGATAGAAATTATAGAATCTGTTTGTGAAATATTTTATTTGGTCAACTATCTTGACGTGGGGTGCTTTAGTGCCTTCTAGTGAAGGATGATAGATTGGTAGGTTTGTACTTAGATTATTTGAGAATCAAATATGTATCAGCTCTCAAGGATCGAGAATTTTGATCCTTTCCGAGAAGCTTGGGTTTCCTCTGAGATTGAGCCGTGTTCAAGGTACCATTGATTGAGAATTTAGTGAGAGGATGTGTATAGGACAGCTTTTAGGTCAATGTGTGACCATTTTAAATTATGATGGTGCTTTTAGGTTGTCAAATATTTTAGCGCCATGTGTGAAAAATATCGATTGAAATTTTTGACCGTGCTTGGGTTAGTTATGATGGCTTGGTCAATGACGTTCTAATTTTTTTGAAGAATTTTAAGGAATATGATATCCGATTGGGAAGTCAGTTGCAGATTCTGAGGTGTCCTATTTATTCATATAATTTTTAATATGACATTTAAAAATTCAAAGAATAAGGAAGCAGTGGTAAATCTAAAAGTCCAGCTAAGGTCTCGGGGGGGCAAAATTTCTTGGATCTCGTAGGTTTTAATGAAAAATTTGTTGAATATTTCTCAAGAATTGCAGTGCCATTGGCGCTTTTGGAATAAAGGCAATCGATAATTAATTGAAACGATGTTGGTGAGGAAAATTTTGGTAATTGCAGAATAGAGTGTCATCGATGGCAATTTTGTCGTTCCCTAATGGATCAGAAAGATTGGTAGCACTCAGTAATATTTCTATAAAAGATTTAAATATGTTTAGATTCTGCATATCGGGTGTCCTATCCAAGAAAAGTTTGGGATCAGTCTAAAAATTTTTGCGTGAAGGTGTTGTGACGAGGAAGCCAATAGGAAGATTGGATCAGAGGGATTTCCTTTCTTTGCTGTCATGATTGAATTTTGAACGAAACTTCTATTTGTGAAAGAACCTTTTATGAAGATTAGAGATGAAGTCTGTTTTTTGGATGAGCCATCATGAAGTTAGACGCGATCAAGCTGGTAACCCCGAGCCTATGAGGTAAAGTGTTTTTCATTGCACGTTCGAGAGAATGAATGTTTTCAAAGATTTTCTCATTTGAGTTTCGGCTGATTTGATAAAAGTTTGAAAGTTGATTGAATAGAAGCTCAGGAGCAAAGGAGGTCATCTGCAATTGTGATTGAGTTGGAATTGTCCAAATTCGACAGAAACATCGAAAACTCTCTACCTAGCAAAGTTGAGAAATAGTTTGATGGCAGTTTGATTACGAGCCGTGGCATGATATATCTCGTGCCTAAAGGAAGAAGTTGAGAAGAAGAAACCTTCGAGATTTTACTTCGAGTCTGCCTCAAATATTAAAGGATTTGGTGACCATTTCGACGAGAATGAGCTAGTAGATGATGGATGAGCTGATAAAGTCAGCTTATCGCTTGTTTATTAGAAAAGTCATTCCTGAGATTGGCCGTTGGCATATTATCGAGGTGTGAAGATTGTAAAGTATTTCTACTTCAAGGCTTTTGAATTGATTTGAGACTGATAATCGATCAAAGTATTGCAGCAAAAGCGTGTAGACTCGTCGATATCATTGACAAGATTTGATTTGAGGTCGAAATAGGAGATCGAAATTGTAAATTGATTGGAAGCTCGATAAGAGTGGTCAGAAATTTTTAAAACCACTTTAAAGATAAGAATTTTGTGTTTTGAAGTTAAAGGGCAGTCTGAAGTGGAGGTTCATTAGAATATTCAAAATTTTTAACAGATGAGGGAAGTGACCTTCAGATTGGCCTTTCTTTTGAATTTGCTAGATGGATATAATATATTTTATATGAATGATCATTCGAATGTGATTGGATTGAAGTCGTTTTGGTTGACGATGAGTATTTTAGGTTGATGTTGTGGTTTTGATTTTGGAATAGAACGGATTTGGTGCAAAGAAATAAGATGTTTCAGTTGACTATTATAGTCTTGAGAGATCTTTTAGTTGAGCAAACGTTAAGGGATTTTGGAGACGAGCCCGATAAAATATTCCTATTTGTTGAGGATCAGATTTGGATAAATCATTTGATCGAGAAAATTTAATGAGAAGATTAAAGAAGAAGTTCAGAAGATTATCCTCATTGTTGGATAATTGAAGTTAAAATCGAGATGCGTAAATTTTAAGGCCGAAATTTTTGTAAAGAGGGAAGAATGTACAGTCCCAAATTTGTATTCAAATTAATTTAATATTAATTGTGATTATGCTAATTTGAACGTTACAAAATTAATTAAATATTTAAAATTTTTGAGGATATTTGGAACAGTTGGGTTGGCGCTCAATGTGCGCTCATACTATCGCGCTCGAATATCAATTTAGATTTTGAAATAAAAAAACTAAAATAAAAAATAATATATATATATATATATATATACAAATATATATATATATATATAAATAGAAAACAAAATCAGATAATAGAGAAAGCAAATCAGGGAGAGAGAATAGAGGAGAGAGTGTGAGAGAGAGCCGGCTAGAGTTCGAAGGCGAAGGAAAAAGAAGGCGAGGGAGAATGAGGGGGAGAAGGTCGGCGTACGGGTCAGCAGCAGCCAATGGTGACAAGCCGGCGACAGATGACGGCCGTGGATGCACGGTGGCAACGACAGAGAGGACGCGCAATAGAGAGAGAAGCTACGAAGAGAAGGGGCGCGGCAAGGAGGGAGAAGACTTGTCGGGGAAGGAAGCAGTGGCGACAGTGGTCGTCGGGGAAGCCAACGGGGGCCGTGAGGCGGTAGGCGGCAATAGCAGTGCGGGAGATGCCGTGCAGAGAGGAGAGAGGGCAGCACACGGGTTCCACATCAGCTGGAGAGAGAGCTGCCCAACTCGGGTTCTTCGAGATATCTTTTCTTCAAATTTATAAAATATGAGGTCAATGCAAGTATCTGTAAGCCCCATATTTGGTCTGATTTAATATATGATATATTTTTAAAATTATTTAGAATTTTTACTAACATACATCGCCTTGTGGTGCACCAGTCCTATTTGTGAAGAAGAAAGATGGGGGACATGTATGTATATAGTTTATTGGCTAATTTGGATGTTTCTGGATTGAGTTATATGATTTTAAATGGTTTAATATTTTTTCTGAAAGTCTAAATAATTTTTTTACACTGTATATTTTTATATCAATATATTTACATGAAAATGAGTATGAAACTCTACATATGCCATGCAGTTACATGCACATGTTGGATCGTGGTCACTACATTTAGACTTATATTATTGGATATTCTGACCAACTCCCAACGGAAAGATATTTGTTATTAGAAATCCCTTCTGCCTGTAGGAAATGTTTGGAGTAGTGATCCTTCCCATTGGATAATTTGTTTTGACCTTAGAATATATTCGAACGTCCTAATATATTTGACAAATTTTTAAAGTATACCTAAAGCCGCGGGTGACAAATAATAGTGAGCAACATTACCCATGGGTATAGAGTATATTTGTGGTCATACATGCTGGCCTAATTTACATTTAATTTTTCCTAAGGTTACTAAAATTATGTATAACCCTTCCTCAAACTTCTCTTTAGATAATCGAAACTCAAATTTGATGCATAATTTGAATCTCCTCATTTATTTGTATTGGGCTTGCTTTATATTTGAATCTTGGACTTGAATTTAAAATTTGCCTATTTTGCCATCAATTGGGTCTTAGTATATCTCGTATAAATAATTTTGACTATATATTTTGATCTGAAACTTTGAACTATCTGTCGAGGTGTTGATTCGACTTCTGCGCATACTATTGAATCATCCGGCTATCAAATTCTGCCCCAAATCACAAGCTAATCGGGTCTTAGATTTGAACTCGGATTTGAACTCGGATTTGGATTAGATTTTGGAATTAGTTATTTGCCTATTGAAATTAGTCTGGATCACTTTTATTTTGTTTATATATATATTTATATATATATACATATACCGTTGATGACCGTTTTATAATTTGAATATTTATTTTGTGTACGATATTACTATTGAATTTTGGATATTGGATCTTTAATTTTTTATTGGATTTATTTAATCGGTGATTTAGATTTATCCTGTCACTTGAACAGATTTTATCCATCTGACATTTTCTCTAATTTATTGGACTTCTTTTATTCAAAATATGATACTTGTTAAATGTTTTGCTCACTTTTTCTATCTTATTCCTTGAGAATAGAAGATTCAGATCCATAATCGGATTATGGAATTGGTCTGGTATAGGCCGATGGATATGCTTTGGAAAAAGTTAGAATATTTTTTGTTGAAATTGTTACATCTCTTACAATGATTGTAGAGTAGGTCATATTTTTTTCGGACGGTTGTCCGATGAGATCCTATGTAGATTTAATTTGGTTGAGTTGTATATTTTGGTTTGTTATACCGAAATTTTTGGACTTAATATTATTTATTTAAAATTATTTAAATTTTTAAAATTTAAAAATTATAATTATTTATTTAAATTAATCTATTTAATTTAAATTCATGACAAATTTAAAGTAATATATGAATCAGTTCAAGCTGATTTTTAAATTTTTGGGGAAAATAAAAAAAGATCCAATTTGATAACTTCTTGTTCATATATTTTGAAGGCTATCAAACCTATTGACTATAAATTGAACTTATCATGTAGAAGGGAAAATATTTTATTTCTAATTTTCAAATAATTAATTGTTTTCAACCGAGTGTTATCTATGCTTTAATTCTCTGACGGAGTTGAATATATTTTCTACTTGAAAAATAAAAGGCAAAAAAATTACCTATTCGAAAATTTTTCTTTTTTCACGGCGCTTATTGTCCTTATTTTAATGTGTAAAACTATATAAAAGAAGTATGAAAAATTGATGAATTCTAAAAATATAATTTTATGTTCGGCTAAGAAATTAGATAACTATATATGAAATATAACGACGGGTAGCTACATTTTGCCTAATTAGAATTTTGTAGTTATTATTATTATTATGTTTAATCTCAAAATGATTAAATAAATATAACAACTATAAAAAATTTAAAAAAAAATAAATAAATAAATCTTGTGATAGAAAATGAGTTTTATATGTTTTTACGATTTTACCAACATGATTTTGTGCATTCTACTTCTCCGTAATTTTTCCCTTTTATTAAATCAAACACTTACACGTTTTAAGTACTTGTTTTTTTTTTCATGTTGGCAACTGTTTCAAACAAAGAGAAAATTGTTGCCATATGATATATATTTTCCTTTTCCTGAAAACAAAAACACCCTTTCTTCACATATGGATAAGAGGAGCTCCATTTCTTACTACGACGACGAAGCTTGTTCTCTTTATTATAACTGTTTATTTTTATATGGTTGATTATAATTGAATTGATTTTAAAAAATAAAAAAAGTTACTTAAAATTATTTATTTAGTAATAATTAAATTATAATTATTTATTTAAAAATAAATATCTCTAATTTTTTAAGAGATGGATTATGGCTCAATCGCATATTGTCAATTAGACAATAAAATAAAAATTTTAATTTCCTCCCATAGCTCTTCCCATGCGCACCCGCAGTTACCGTTGCTGCTGTCGTTGCCGTCATCACCGCCATTCTTGCCACCGCCGCTGCCGCCCCACGCCGGTACCCACAGACACGCAAGTCCAAATGATTTACTGGTTCTTCCATGCAACATTCATGCACGCAAAATCATTCGTCTGACTAGTCTCATTGAAAACTTTGAAAATTATGAACTTCAGAACCCAGATTACGACATATCCATTTTCTCTGTACCTGACAGCTAGAATCACCGGCTCCTTCCTAACTTCATTATCATTATTTTATAGCCACTGACAATTTGAATTGAATTTGAATCTCATAAAGTGAACCTAGCTAGTTGATTAGATAGCTACAGGAAATTAAGAAAAGTTCAGTTTTTCATCTGAAGTTTCCATCTAGTTCCTAATTGCTTCCAAGCACTACTCTTTTACGTGTTAATCACATCCATAATCACTGTTTATGTGTAAATCCATTCATGATTACTATTAATTAATTAGAAACTCTTTTTTTTTTTTAATAAAAATAAAAAAGTTGCTTAACATTTTCCTGGCTAAGTAGGAGCCACACCTTTTGACCTTTTACACTCAGATGGCAATACTTGATTTAAAAAAAATCCCACCCATTTGCTTTTAGACTAATTAATCAATATCTAAGCTTTTGCTATAAAGCTGGCAAATTACATTAATCTAATAATCCGATCACACCAGCAAACAAACGAAAGCGAATAGGTCAATGCATTCATTTTTTTCAACTTCATGCTTTTTTCATTTTTGATCTTGGAAGAGGTGAAATCTCATAAAAAAATACAATATTTTATGCCAAAGTACTCGCTAGTTTGACTATATATCATCTGCCCAAGGCATCATATACTCCAGATCATATGATTATGGAGCTTTTGGACTACTTCCCCACAAGATATTCTTCGAAGATTTGCATGCAATACTATATTTGTATGTCTTCTTGAATTTTCCATCCTTTTTCCATCCACAAAAACATGCACCCAAAAAGAAAAGCATTTTGAATAATTGATTTATTTATTGTTCTTTTCTCTTCAAGATGGAGGATTTTGCCCCTTCAAACCCCACATATCTTCATCGTGTGACATTAGTGCCTTTAAACCCTCAAATTCAAAACCCTTTTTGTTCCCCGGTGTGAAATGTTTGCAGATGAGAGTGAGTATATATTTTACCGTTTATTTACTATTTACTGATTTTTCATGGATTTATGCGTCAGCAATCCTTCAAATGTAATGACCATTATGATAAAATTGTTGGGAACATTGCCATTGAAACATGTTTTGTGATTACATATTATATATCCATGATTAGTGGTGCTTATCATCGGGCTTAATTTTTTTGTTCAAATTTAATTAAATTGACATCCGTATTCAGTATAATAATTTTGATCAAAGAATAGTGATTAATTTATCATAATCTTTAGCTATATAATGTTCTACTATATTACGATAATAAATCAATAGCAGAAAAATACTTATTTTCTTACAAATTACTAAAATACAAATTACATGTTCTACTATATTGTAGTTCAGCTTATACATTACATAATATATATATTAGTATTAATGTTGATATATGACTGAAACTAACTGTATATTTTAAATTCATGTTAATCGTAAATATTAAACTTGGCCTTGATTAATATTAATAAGGCATTTGTTTAAGAGTGCTGGGATAAAGATGAATGGATCATTTCGTGGTATTTCAAAAACTAATGCCATCATACACAGAAAAATCCTAGGTTATCATCGCCATTAGGCCAAGAAGAAGATGACGACGACTCTCCACAACTATTAATAATACTGAATGGCTTATTTAAACTGATACAACTGTGCTAAAATATACATCATTTCCCAAAAAAGCAATTATACTTTGTTTGTCGTAAATATTAAAGTTGGCCTTGATTAAATATTAATTAGTAAGCGTTTTGTTTGAGAAAGCATAGATAAAGATAAACCGATCATTTTATGGAATTTTGAAAACTAATGCCATAATACGTAGAAAAATCCAAGGATATCATCACCATTAGGCCAAGAAGATGATGATGACGACGACTCTCTACACTATCAATTATACTGAAATTGAACTGATACAACTGTAGTAAAACATACATCATTTCCAAAAAAGCAATGCATATATTTGAGGGGACTTTTGATTAACAATGTGCTGTCACAAATACATATAATATATATATATCCCATCATCATTTCATCAGCAGCACCACAACATTTTTTGTCCACAAACAGAGTCTTAAAGTTTGAAATTTTCAACCAGACCTTATCCTTTCAAATCTTGCGATTTTAACCCAACAGTCTGCATCCGTAGTACATGGCCCTTTGCTCAGCTGTCTTGTTTTCATCTAAGAAAAAGTCGCTTGAAACATTGTTGTCGCTGCTGCTAATCAGCTTCTTAATTTCTTCTAACTCATAGTCTAATCGAGCATCTTCCCAAAACCCAACATCATTAATATGGGGTTTTCCTGCAAACTCATCTCCTCCTCCTCCGTTAGAGAGCATATTTTTTTTACTTTCTTCAAGTGCGTTATTGTAGAAATTGCAAAATTTCGGCAAAATCCCCTTCTTTTCACCATTGGGTGCACTGCCATACTCGTACTCCATGTCCCTGCTATGGCTGATCTGATTGCTGCAACTCCCATCAGAAGAACTGCAGCTTGCCTCTGCTCCTCCAAACATGAGATAACTTTGCATCGAGCTCAAGTGCCCATCGTGGGTGCACTGAAGAATGGAAGACGAATTCAAGATGTTCGAAGAATTGGCTAACGGACTAAAAGGGTTAGTGATGGTTTGATGATCGAAACCTGAGAAAGACAGAGCTGAGGGTGTGTTATATAATGCGTTGGGGCTACAGTGATACGGTGAGGATGCTGAGAGAACCGGGGATGATAATGGTGATAATGAGGTCTGAAGGACAGGATGGTAGGTTGATGGAGCTTGATGGGTTATCTTGTGATGAGGATGATTAGCCATGCCTATGAGTTTTTTCTTGAGCTTGGTGTTCCAGTAGTTCTTGATATCATTGTCCGTTCTTCCTGGCAACTGAGCTGCTATAATTGACCACCTGCACATTGCATTGTTTTGGGTGCATGACTAATCGAGTTCCATAAGAAGAAAAGCGGCTAGCTCTCACAAACTGAAATCTTTTAAGTTTTTTTTTTTTTTTGAAAGATCTGAACTTATGGCATCCATGCAACTCGCTACAAAAAATTAAAAAAATCTAAATATAGCAGAATCATGTAATATAAAAGGAAAGAAAGTAAGATTCAAAAGAAGAAATATATATTTCCATTTTGAGAAGAAGAGAATGACGGTAATTACGTACGGATCATAGAGGACATCTAAAGGGGAGGGAAAGGGAGGAAGAAGAAGAAGAATAAATACCTGCTTCCAATATTAGCAAAGAGTTGGCAGATAATTTTGTCTTCTTCATCAGAGAACTCTCCATGCTTGATGTTAGGTCTAAGATAGTTAAGCCATCTTAACCTGCAGCTCTTTCCACATCTCTTAAGACCTGAAAAAATAAAATAAAACACCATCGCATAAACATACGAGAGAGGGGGAGAGGAGAGAGAGAAAGAGAGAGAATGAAAGGTGGAGTTGTTTAGATTTTTGGGATATCTTTATTAATTAACTATTACCAGCTTTCTGAGGGAGAGCAATCCAATTGCCACCAGTGCCAGACTTTCCTATATACTCCTTCAGCTTTGCATCTTCTTCAGGTGACCATGGCCCCTTCTTCACATTCGCTTTGTCACAACATGGAGCTCTTCCCATCTCTCCCGTCTCTCTGTTTCTTACTCTTTCTCTGTCTATTAATTCCACTTCTGTTAGCCAGACGAAAGACAGAGGTTCCAAAATGGGGGATGGTCTTTGTGGGGAAGGTGATATTGATTGGCGTTGTCTTCGCATACAAAGGCTTCCAGACAATGAGGACATATATATAAAGAAAAAAAAGAAGTCAAAAAGACAGGTTTCCACAAATTTCAAGCATTTGTGAAATTCTTGATGAGGCCACCTAAATTAAAATACGAAAATATTTCCTTAAAATATTTTTAAATATATTCAAAAAAATATACTATTTATTTATTTTTTTATGGGTATGTTGATATTAATAAATAAATAAAATATTATATTATTTAAATTAATTTTAAAAATATTTAAAAAATAGTGTTGATGAAAACTGCGTAGCTTACGTAAGCTTCCATTACTTATTATATATATATATATATATATATATATGTGTGTATGTATTCATTTTAATTTTATAACTTAAACCTATAACTTTTACATTGTAAAGAATATTTACCACCACTGTGAATATTAAAATTTATTCATTAAAATACTGATAATATATATATACGAGACGCTCACAGATCAGAAGTGGAACTTCCCATCACAAAGACTATAATATGATTTCTTTCCCATCTAGCAACAGTTCCCCACCCTGGATTAGTTTTATTTGATTTATTTTCTCATTTTAAAAGAATCCAAAGTTTATAAAATAATTTACGTAACTGTTCTTGTGGGGAAGATGGAGGATTGCTTGATTATTAGTTGGACCCCAGTATTTCGAAGGGCAAATATGTAAAAAAAAATTTGATAATGCAGAGCTATGAGTTCACAAGATTTATGAAGCCGATACATATAGTACGACTTTATTCCTGTAATATTAAAAATTTTCTTTCCCAAAAGAGTAACACCGGCAACTGAATCACACAATAAAATCCAAGTATTAATTAGGCTCAAGATTACGTATATTGAATCGAAACGTTATTACTTGTGCGCCAGCTAGACTTACTGATGTGTTTCTAAATTTGAGTTATTGAACGAATTAGAGAGCCACATGGCCTTTTCGGTAGGACACGTTAAAGCAAGTTTGGTCTTCATTATTCTGAATCTCAAACTTACACACTACAACTGGCAAATAAGAGATCAAACGATGGTGGGACTCGCTCCATGGTATGTCAACCAATACTGAAGTTAGAAATCTTTCTCAAATGGATAGAAAGATAGGATGATGAATGAATAATATATTGATACATATTTCGGGGGATTAATGTTTATGGAGTACTGAGCTCCAGTGAGTGCATTTGATTGGAGAGCGGTTTAGAGATGGAGGATTGATATCCAATTAGTGCGCTCGATTAAGGAGTGACTTAGAGATAGATGTCTAAACTTCAATAAGCGCGTTTAGTTGGGAAGCGACTTAGAGATGGAGGACTGAGCTCCACTATATGCGCTCGGTTGAAAAGCGGCTTAGTGATTGAGGATTGAGCTCCAATGAGAACACTCGACTCGGGAGCGGTCTGAAAATGAAGGATTGAGTTTCGCTATGTGCGCTTGGTTGGAGAGCAGCTTAGAGATAGAGAACTAAATTCCGATGAGTGTGCTCGGTTGGGGAATAATTTAGAGATGGAGAATTGAGTTCCACTACATGCGTTCAAGTAGGGAGTGGCGTGGAGATGGAGGATTGAGTTTCGATAAGTGTACTCGATTAGGGAGCAACTTAGAGATGGAAGACTAAGCTCTATTATATGAGCTCGATTGGGAAGCAGTTTGGAGATGAAAGATTAAACTCTAATAAGTGTATTTGATTGGAAAGTAGCTTGGAGATGGAATACTCATGAGAGTGTGGCTCAGAGGAAGGGGTTCCTTCGTCTGAAAACCTCGAGGGCTCAAGCTTATCTATCGTGGGTTAGGCCTAGTTACCTTCGTTTCCTCTGGAGGTTCCCTTTGGCCACTGGGATGCTGCGGGGCTTTGCCTGGGGGCCCCCTCTCCAGGCTCTCTGTTCCCCTCTTTTGAGATAGAGAGAGGATATCTTTTTTTTTGCAGAGAGTGTGTTTGCTAGTTGTCCATAGGGGTGTTAATTGTGCCACGATCTTTGACCTTCCAAGGGAGAACGTTCCTTATTTCTCTGTCAGGCTGCACTTTTTCAAACGGTTAGGGTGTGACAAACTGACAGTCACACAGGCTTACTCACTGAACAAGGATTGTTGACAGGGTATCCCTACGTTGCATCTGTGAGCCTGTCAAAAGGGGTGACCCTCGTGGCCCGTATTCTGTTAGGCAAATCTAGGGCCACCGTCCTGAGCTTGGGCCATGAGGACCTTTCACTGGGTTGCTACCTCTGGGGTGCCCTTCCTTATGTACCGGATCATGGATCGGCCCATGAACTATCGGACCCATCACTAGCCCTCTATATCAGGAGATTTGAGATTTCATCCCCGGCATGTTCTTGATGGGACGTTACTATGTGGATCCTCACACGTGATTTCCTTTTCGAAGCATGCACCTTTCCCATACATTTTACAAATCTGACAAGATTCGATGCCAATTAGATTCTTCGTCGCTGGTGATTTTTTGGGGCCAGCGCAGTTTGCTCGATTTAATTCGGGCATGTATCC
>JAOVVI020001504.1:0-24121 GCA_028571085.2 Nepenthes alata
AATATTTAACCAATTATTGATTAAGCAAATTACCATTCAGTACCATTTGGACATGAATTTCACGTCTATATTTCGACTGACTATGATAAAATAAATTAAATTATGCATGAGATCCGAAATAAATGCCACGTCTAATGTGGCTCCAACACCAATCCAACCGTGACATTAAACCTTAAGTAAAGAGCTTGCCTGTCATCAAGATCAGAGTAACATAATCTGCGGAGAATAAAACTACAAACCCAAACCATTTTTTACTTCCGACGGTCCAAAATCAATATCTATCCAACATCTTACATACACATACACCATTTGAAAAACTTAGAACATGACTATTGTTGTTCGAAATCTAACCTCAAACTAAAATACATCATATTCTAAAGCTATCTAGAAAATCAAAACAATATATTAAAGCTGTCTGATATTCAACACAATATATTAACTATTATCCGAAAGCCACAATACAACATTTTAAACATTCTAAAACTATCTGGAAACCAAATATAACACTAAACATTACAGAATCTCAGATTATATACTCTCCAATACAATCGTTCTTTATTCCTATTCATCCAGCAAGCATTTGTATATCTCATCTAAAATGGTTAGTAAAACAAAAGGAATGATGAACCAAAAACTCATTAAGGTATGTGATATAACAAATGATCATATGTAATTTGCATTTAAACTTATCGGAAGGACAATAGATTATGATTTGATGTAATGATATGGAATTTTCATAATACTTGTGCAAGAAATTCAGTTTATACATTTCTAGAATTCTTATCATATTCTTTTTTCTTTCTTATCAACAAAACATGCTAAAATCTAATTTTTTTTATGGACTAAGGGTCAATAGACCTTACTAACTAAAGGAGTGGACAATCGAAGATTGGGTTATATTTGTTTTCACAAAGTCAAAATTTGTATGCTACTATTCAAGATTTGTAGGAAGGTCATCATACATATAATGCTGTAGACTGGGATAAGCGTTACTTGTAAGCCGCAGATGATAGGTTCGAATCTGATATATCATTATAATATATTAAGGTATGTCATAATATACTACCCGTTGAAATCTAATCATAAACAATGCATATTATTTGAAAAACTGTACATTTTTCACCATACTTCTTAATTTTCTCAATTTTGAAGAAAATGATCATAATTCATAACTTACAATAGAGTTTTTTTTTTAAATTATGTAATTTCTTATTATATAAAACTTATGCTTTCTGTGAAAATTAAGTTATGATGAATTTTTAATACATTGAATGCTGAATTAGCTTGTAGTGCAGCAATTTCAACAATGCAGGAAATTCAGCAAGTTCAGCAAACATGTAGGAGATTTTAACTAATTTTCAAAGCATATAGGGTATAATTTAACATGTAGGAACTTGGTTTTAACCATTTACAATCATGTAAGAATGTTACATACGAAATTCAGATATGCAAAAATATTTTATGAAGCTTTTCAGACATGTATGAAGGAGCAATTGCAGAAAACTGCAAGGATATATCATATACTTGAGGTTAGGCAAATTTTATGTATTTTTACAACAAAATAAAAATAATTACACATGCATGTTAAATGATATCACCATAGCTTCGAAAACCGGGAAATACATGAGCAATGGAACAATAATTGCTCAAAGAATTTAGTAAAGAGTAACAACAAAAGAAAAAAAATTGGGAATGCACTTGCCTTAACTCCAAATTATCGAAATTCAAGTTTTGATGCACTAAATTTGAACTTTCTTGGCCTTCTCTCTCTTCTCCTCATCTACTTTTCTCTCATCTCTCAAATTTCCTGAGAAAATCACAAAAAATGAGTCGGCTGCTCTATTTATACAAAGTAGCGCTTGAGCTCCGGGTCAAGTTTGTGTCAGGCGCCGGGTTCTAGAATGCAGCGCTCGAGCGCTACTTGGGCATACCTCTAACGCGTAGCTACTGCCTCAGCATGCTTGAGTATACCTCGAGTGCGCCTCAGGCGCTAACCCCACGGCTTTTAGCGCTCGGGTGCCGATCAGACCATTTTAGGCGCCGAATCACTCAATCAAATTTTAATTTTTTTACCCAATTTTTATCATCATTTGTCCTGAATTTTAATCATATTTGCTTAAATAATTATGATTACCATAAACTAAGGACTCAAACCTTACACTATCAGCTATCCCTATGTTGTAAAATTCTTCAAGACATATATATACTCTATATAAATTCACACAATGGTTCATAATTGTAACGAGGTAGGCTAACGTTGGAGGATTTTTTCAATATTTTAAAAAAAATTTCTAAAAAATATAGTTAGATATAATATTAGTAAATATTAATGGGTACCGATATTCAAGACCCATTTGGAAGATCCATTCCCACAATGTTAGGCCCTGGTGCCACAGAGATCTAATAGACCCAAGAGGTCTAGAGGATTGGGACAGCCCAAGGGGCATAATGGACCCCGAGTCCATTATGGCCCGAGAACACACCAACGGACCGCGGACTTCCTGCACCTGTAAATCGACGCACCAGGGTTTGGTGGCTGACCCTGTCAAATTGTAGAATGAATGATGGTCTATAGGGCACGCCCGATCACTGTAGAAGTGACGTCACGCAAAGTCAGCTCGTGTGCTCGCAACTTTCCTAACGCGGCAAGCTAGATTGGTGGAGTTGGTGGCAGGCTTCTCTGCACACGCCAACTCGACGTGGGTGCTTCACGTAGGAAGACTCACTCGCTATAAATACATTTACTGTGTACCTACCAAATGATCGATCCCTGAGCATTCTTAACTTACATTTACTCTGTTACCAAGAGAGAGAAAGAAGAGAGAGAAGTCGCAATGCTCTTCACTTCACTTTGTTGTAGCCTCCTTGTAATCAAACAAACAGTATTGAAGCAAGTTCTCAAACCCAAAGTCCAGTAGTTTTTCCTTCTCATTTAAGAGGAGGTTTTCCATGTAAAAAGCCCGAGTGTCTCTGTCTTCGTACTCTCTCACTCTATACTTTCCTTTCACATCATCATCCTAAAACGGACACCCTTATTATTTGTGTTGTACGGGTCTTATATGAGTAAGTATAAAAGATCCGCAGACTCATCTGGATCTTCGTTCGTGTAAGTGCGCAAGATTTGAAGACGCAACATTGACGCTATCTGTGGGAAACGACTAATAATCAGTTTTTCACGTTTTTCAGAAGTCATCCAGAAGTTTTCCGGTACTTTTTCAAAAGTAAAAAATGGTGAACACGAGAGCACAAGCTAATGCCCCTGTCAGAGATGTTGCCTCATGTGGCAATGGCCCTACAGCGTGCATCAAGATAGAAAATCACTCTGACTCGTACGTACGGGCATTGGCTATGAGGATGGACGATATGTTCAAAGCCGTCTAGACCCTGTGCTCGAAGATGGACGAGCGGATGAAGGGAGCACCTTCCAAGGCCTCTCAGACTGCGATGTTCCAGAACAGGGGCAAGGGGAAGATGAACCCCAACAGGCACGCCAACCAGCAGAAGGCCCGAGGACTCAAGTTGCCTCGAGCAGCAAAGTCCCTCAACGACTTGAAGGTCGCTTAGGTCCTCGGGTCTAAGAGGAGAGTCCAGAGAGGTGAAATCCTCGGTCCATCTGCAACAACCATGAGCCCGCCCCCAATAGGCAACTCATCATGACGAAGCCCCTCCGAGGGTTAGGGGCCACCCAGAGCCGCAAGCAGCCCAAGATCCCTACGAGTTGAGGAATTATGTCAACAAGAAGAAAGCGATGGCTCCACCTCATGTGGAGAAAAGGCTGGATAAAGTCTGTCAACGAGTGTTTGGTGGAGACAACGGAGGCGGAGCTGACCTATGCCAGTCTCCATTTACAATGGAGATTCGAGTGAGGCCACACCCCCCAAAGTTTAAGATGCCAAAGTTCGACGTGTACGATGAAAGCACTGATCCCCATGGATCATCTCGATCATTTCTGTGAGCATCTGAACCTCCCAGGCTTGGACGAGATGAACATGTGTCGATGCTTCCCGTTGACACTTAAAGGAAATGCGAGAATGTGATTCTACGGACTGCCAGCCAATTCTATTCACTCATTTAACAAGTTGGCAGCAAGTTTTCTCACGCAGTTCGCCTCCAATAAGAGGATTGAGAAGTAACCCTGGCACCACACCCGTGTGAAGCAAGGTGCCAGGGAGAGTCTGATGGGATTCTTGGCCTGTTTCATAGCCGAGGCGAGGCAGATCCCGACACTGGCCAACGGGATAAAGCTGAACGCGTTCTTATTTGCCCTGGAAGGGAGAGCTTTTTTCAAGCACCTCATTCATAAGGGTTCCTAGACGTTCACAGAGGATGAGGCTGTAGCGAGAGCATATATCGCGGCCGAAGAAGCCAACGATGCGAAAAGGCCAGAGAATGACGAGAACTTCCACTCGAGGGTGGTGGAAGGGAAGAGAAAAGGAGGGGATCGTTTAGGTCCCCAGACAATAAATAAGCAGCATAAATCCGAGCAGGTCGTTCGGAGGGAGCCTAGGCCCATGAGCTTGACTCCCTTGAATGATACCCATACCAATGTCCTAATGCAGATATGGGACGAGAAGTTTCTGAAATGGCCCAAGGTGCTAAAAAATCCAGACAGTGGAGACCAGTCAAAGTACTGTCATTTCCATTGCAGTAGAGGTCACAGTACGAAAGACTGCTAGACATTACAAAAAGAAATCGAAGAACTAATAAGGAGGGGTCACTCAACTATTTCCTACAGAGGCCCGAACAAGCTTCTGGAATAATAGGTGACGTTAAGGCCATCCAACCAAGGAACCGAGTGATCGTGGGAGTTGTCAACATGATATCAACTCGCCCAACCCATGGGGACGCTCGAGAGATCATTGCGGCAAAGAGACTGAGGGTAGGAGTTAGGGATGAAGTTATTAGCTTTAGTAATGATGACATGGCCCATGTAACTTTTCCCTATTCTGATCCCCTGATTGTAACCACACTCGTTTCAGATGGAGTAAATGATTACCAAATGAAACAAATTTTTGTTGATAATAAAAGTTTTTAGAATTTACTTTATGTTGATACTTTTTTTAAATTGAAACTTAAGAGAAGTCAAATGAGAGCAACCAATGAACCACTCTACGAATTGAACAACTGGAAGTCACACTAGAAACATACCCAAGGATTGCGTCCAAGGTTCTCACCTTTTTGGTAGTAGACCTTCTGTCAGTCTATAACACAATCCTTGGACGTCCTTGTTTAGCTTCCTTCGGTGCTGTCACTTCTATCGCACATTTAAAATAAAGTTTTTGACAATATTTGGGATTGGGGAGGTCCTCGGAGACCAAGCTACCGGACGGACATGCTACTTGTCCCAAGTCACGCAAACGCCTCTTCCCCAGCCTCTGGAAGACCTTGACCCACAAGATGAAACGACATTACAGCAAGCACAATCTGGAGAGCCAACTGTTCGAATCATATTGGATCCTAGAGATCCCATGAAGTATGTCCATATAGGAAACTCTCTACCTCAATCTGTCTGAGACCAACTTATCAATTTTCTCCAAAACAATTTGAACGTTTTTGCCTAGGTGCCAAGTGACATGTCGGGGATCTCAACCGAAATAATAGTCGATAAGCTAGGCCTAGATCATCGTCACAAATCCTTTCGGAAACAGCGCCGAAATTACTCGGTAAAGAAACTGGTGGCCATTCGTGAAGAGGTAAAGAAACTCCTAGATGTTGGATTCATCCAGAAGGTACAGTATCTGGACTGGCTATTGAACATGATCATGGTAAAGAAAAACAACGAGAAGTGAAGGATGTGCGTGGACATTACGGATCTTAATAAAGCATGCCCCAAGGACAGCTTCCCATTACCCAAGATTAATCAACTTGTAAACTCGACGTCCAACCATGAACTTTTAAATTTCATGGATGCGTACTCGGGTTATAATAAAATAAAGATGAGCCCCGAAGACGAGGAGCACACGCCATTTATGACAGACTAAGAGACGTAATGTTACAAAGTTATGTCCTTCGGCCTCAAGAATGCGAGTGTAACTTACCAACAGCTTGTAAATAAGATATTTTAGGACCAAATCGGAAGAAATATAGAGGTCTACATGGACGACATGCTCGTTGAGAATAAAATAACCGACCGCCACATCCAAGATCTGGACGAGACCTTCAGTATCCTGAGAGCCCACCAAATGAAGTTCAACCTAACTAAGTGTACATTTGGAGTGGCATATGGAAAGTTCTTAGGATATATAGTTTCACACCAAGGGATTGAAGCGAATCCAGAAAAGATCAAGGTTATCTTGACATGAAATCCCCTCAATCAATAAAAGAAGTCTGGAAGCTCACTTGACGGATAATTGCTCTCTCTCGCTTCTTGGCCACATCAGTCGAGAAGTACTTGCCGTTTTTCAAAGCCTTGAGAGGGACGAAGACTAACGGCTTCCAATGGAACAATGACTGCGATGAGGCATTCTGAGGACCAAAGGATTATCTGTCAAACCCTCGTCTCTTAGTTTCTCCCCAGCCAGACGAAGAGTTGTACTTATACCTCGCTGTGTCTAGCACGGCCCTGAGCTCGGTGTTGGTACGATAGTAGTATGAAAGGCAGCAGCCTGTGTATTACGTGAGTAAAACCCTGGCTGACACAGAGACCAAGTATCCCCACACGAAGAAAATAGAGTTCAGTGTTGGTATGACAGCAGTATGACAGGCAACAACCTGTGTATTACGTGAGTAAAACCCTGGCCGACGCAGAAACCAGGTATCCCCACACGGAGAAAATAGCTTTGGCATTGGTGCATTCCGCTCGGAAGTTAAGACTATACTTTTAAGCGCACAAAGTAATGGTCCGACCGATCAGCCATTTAGAGCAATCCTGCAGAAACTCGAGATGTCAGGATGACTGATCAAGTGACCCATTGAGTTGGGAGAATTTGAAATCGAATTTCATCCGATACCAGCATTGAAAGGTTTGGCCCTAGCAGATTTCAATGTCAAAACAACGACCCTAGCCCTTAGTGATCCAGACCATCGTGATGCAGATGAGCCAAACAATGCAACAATATGGACACTGCACGTCGACGGCTCCTCAATGAAGGGTGGCCGTGGTGCTGGTGCTGTGCTGCAAACGCTTGAGGAGTCGGAGATAAAATATTCAATGACCCTTGAGTTTTCAACCACAAATAACGCCGCAGAGTACGAGGTCCTACTAGTAGGACTCCTATTAGTCAAGGAATGTTCTGCCCAAAACTTGGTTTCTATAGCGACTCCAAATTGGTCGTCAACCAAGTCCGTGGATATTTTGACGTTAATAGCCCACAGCTCTCAAAGTACCTCTCAAAGGTCCAATGTTTGATCGCGGGCTTTAAAAAGGTAGAATTTGTCCACATCCCTATAGAAAAGAACGGGAAGGCCGACATGTTGGCAAGGGTGGCAGCATCCGAAGACTCAGAGCAATATGCCCGAGGGATGTGTGAAGTCCTTGACAAGCCAAGTATCGAAGATCCCGAGCCAGAAATGATGCAGGTCTCAAGTGCCAACAATTGGATGACTCCCTACTTGAGATATTTGACTGAAGGGACATTGCCTGATGATGTGGACGAAGGCAAAAAGGTAAAGAAGATAGCGGGTTGGTACACTATCATGGACGGTCAATTGTATCGGTGCGGATTCTCGGCCCCTTACCTACGGTGTCTCACTCCCGATGAGGTAGATTACGCCATCCAAGAAGAACACCTTGGGATTGGTGGATCCCACATTGGGGGCAAGAACCTCGCCTTCAAACTCATTAGGCAATTGTACTATTGGCTAACCATGAAGTATGATGCTATGGACTTTATACGCAAATGTGAAAATTGTTAAGTCCACGGCAACATGACTCACCAGCCCCACAATGAATTCCGAGCACTGCAAACACCATAGCCCTTCGCTCAATTGGGGATTGACATCCTCAGACCACTTTCGACAGCAGTCGTGTAAAGAAAGTTCCTAACCGTTCGGATCAACTACTTTATGAAATGGGTCAAAACTGTGCCACTAGCAAAGATTACAAAGTAGAATGCCACAAAGTTTGTCCGGCAGAGCATTGTGTGCATGTTCGGAATTTCCAAGTGTATTGTGATCGACAACGGGACCCAATTCATTGGAAAGCAATTTACTAAGTATTGCACCAGCTTGAGGGTCAGGTTGGTCCATACGTCGGTTGCATATCCACAGAACAACGGGCAGGTGGAGGCCATGAACTGTACAATCCTCTAAGGACTCAAGACGAAACTAGAGCACTTTGGGGGCTCATGGGTACACGAACTACCATCCGTCCTCTAGATGTATAGAACTACACCGAGGGAGCTCACAAGAGAAACACCCTTCAGCCTGTGCTATGGGATCGAAGCGGTCATTCCAGTGGAGGTCGGACTTCCAAGTGTTCAAGTCGTGTGCTTCAATCCGAGTGACAATAATCAAAAACTTCAACAAAATCTCGATATACTCGAGGAAGCATGAGACCTAGCAAGGTTAAGAACGGCGGCATACCAACAGAGGGTAGCCAAATATTACAATAAAAAGTTGAATGCACGACGATTTGCAATAGGGGATCTAATACTGAGGAGTATAAAGCCACGAGTAAAAATACATGTCGGAATAAACTCTCCTCATATTCGGAAGGGTCGTTCCTGGTTTCAACTATCCTTTGAGACAGGGCCTATAAGTTGCGCGCCTAAGAAGGCAGACTAGTCCCTCGAACGTGGAACGCCATGCACCTCAAAAAATACTACCAATAAATGCATGTGTAAATAGTTAGGTAAGACGAAATGCATCATCCGATGTGCTTGTAACAAGTATTATTAATATAATAAAATTTATTTTCTCTTATTTAATGTCTTACACTTCATTGAATGATTATATCTCATTTTATTAATCAATAAGACCTAGGCTGCCCCTAAATCAGGTGAAAGAGTCCTTTTCACTTGCTCTAAAACTCGGCAACGTCCGAGCAACCCAGGAGGTCATACTTAAAATTCGGTTATGTCCGAGCGGCTCAAAAGGTCAAATTTAAAACTCGGTAACGTTCAAGTAGCCCAGGAGGTCGTACTTAAAACTCGGTTATGTCCAAACAGCCCGTGTGAGGTCGAATTCAAAACATGGCCACGATGCCAAACAACCCTAGAGGTTGAACTTAAAACTTATGGGGCTCAAAATAGCAAGCATGCAACGACCCTAGAGGTAGTATTTTCAATCTAAGATGATCATAAGGTTCTGACACTTAACTAATAAGAGATAAAGTTTCTCTATAGTATGTCCAAGAAGAACCTAACACTTAAGCAGTCTGAGTAATATAAAGAAGAAGGATTGTATTGGAATAAAATGAATTTTATTCGTATATGTATACATATACAAGTTGTGTACAGCACTATACAATGAAAACAAATGTGTACATCAAGTCCCAGATGTTCCTGGCCGCTCCGAGGATCATGGCTGCCCAGAGGATCCTAGCTGGTCGGACGGCCCTAATTGCAAAGTCTTAGGAGACATCCAACTTTTGAGAGACCAATCGAGTCAGCCTTACGTTGAGCACTAGCATTCCTTGGATCGAAGAGAGTGACGAGAAACCTCAGGATCGAAATTTTCATGACCCGGTGGCACATTTTAATGGCATCCCAATACTTGCGCTCCAAGGCTTGTGCAATGCCTCAGGCTTCAATGAAGTCCTGAGCTCCTATTCCAGCAGGAGATTCCTCTTTCTAAGAGAGACATGCAGCCCCTCTGCTCCCTTAGTTGGCCCTCAAGGAAAGAAATGTGGCTCTGGGCTTCAGCGAGCTCAAGCTCCAAACTTTGGATGCGCTCCCCCAAGGACATGGAACTTCCAGCTCTACGTAAGTCTAGGCGGCCTCACTGATGATCGTGCCAAGGGTGTCGGCCATTTCTTGAAGCTGCAAAAGCAAGACAAGTCATTAAGGTATGAACAAAAGAGAACAAAGCCTGGAGGAGGGTAAGGGAGTGCCTTGGTCTCAAAAGAGCTCCCGGAAGCGCTCTCCTCTCTGGGACCTTCTAGCTCATTGGGCTCTGTGGTCGTAGCCTCCTGCACCACAAAAACATTAACCTGGTCTCGGGCGCAGAAGCAGCTTCATTCAAGATTGGGGGCTCAGTCGCTTCAGAATAATCCTCGGTCTCAGTCTGTGTTTCAGCCACATATGATGGCCCTTCGCTGTCCTTGACTAGGGGCTCCTCTGGGGCAACGAGCAAGTCGTTACAAGGCTATAGATTTGGATTGCAAGGCAAGGGAGCTTAGTACTCTTTGCAATGGGCAGCTCCGCGGCGCGACTTTCCTCAGCTTCAGCAGCTTCAGTAATCGTCGTCGTTGTAGTCATCATCGCCGCTTCCTCAGCCTGAGTCTCCTCAGCCTTCCTCAATGCCTGTCCCTCAGTAGCACTCTCGAGTGGGTTATCGATCCACTCCGAGAGCTCACCAGTGAAAACAGAAGGAACATCAGACATGGGCTCATCAAAGGGAGGCTAGGCAACTAGTGTCTTCTCAGGACGACCCATGAACGGAGACGGCTGCTCAGAAGGCACGACAGCAGATGAAGGTCCAACACCTTCGACTTCTCAGACTTGTGCCACCTGCGGAGGTCTCGGCCTCCTCACAAGAGGTGCCACAACAGTATTGTCATCATCGGATGAGGAGTACTCAACAATGGTCACAGAACGTCTTGAAATCTCAATCCGGCGACTCTTCTTTGGACGCCCGGTCGGCTCCTCGATCCTCAGAGCTCTTTCCTTCTTATTCAACTTATTCTTCTTCACAGAAGCAGCAGTAGTAGTCCCTCAGAGTCCTCGGTATGAGACCCCCACCTAGCTCTCGCCAAATTCTCAGGTCTCAGCCAAATATTCTTCTTACTCTCATTGAAGGTGCCAAGGTTGGCCATCACCAAGTTTACAACCCCTTGGCAACCTCCTTCTCTCCTTTGGAAGCCTCTAAGCAATGCTGGGACGTCACATTTCTTCAAGCATTGGAGAGAGCCCAGTTTTCTTGGACTTCTAAGAAAAAGAATTTATTCTTCAACCTCTTGGTGGAATCAGGGTTTCCACCACTAATAACTGCAAACTCAGGACGTTGAGTTGTAATGATCCAGTCCAGGTTATGAGTGAAACAGAACATCACTTTCACCATGGCAATCTCAAGCACTTTGTTATGATAGCGAGCAAAAACGCAAAGGGATACAGGATACCTGATAGCATTGGGTTGCAACCATGCGAATAGGACTTGGAGCGCTACCATAATATGGTATAGCTCCAGTGGAACAAGAAAACGAAGCCCAGAGGCAGTAATAAAGCCATCAGACGGGCTATAAGCCCTCTCATGGGCTTCTGGGACCACCATTGACATCGAATCTGGAATATCATACTTCACACAAATGGCATCAAGATTGGTCAAAGAGAGGGAAGAGGCAATGTACTTCACTCCAGGTGCCATGGAAGCTCGAAGTAAGGGCAGAGAAAAGTCAAGGAAAATGGAAGGCACAAGTTGGAAGAAGGAAGCACAGCCAAAGGCACGCCAAATGGCAAAAAATCAAAAAGGCACGCCTCATAATTGCCGTTGCCACACGTCAATTCCCTGTACACTGCAGGCTGTAGTGGGCCTTACATTTTCAAGGCGATGTCAATCTCATTAAATGCGCATTTAATGCGCTTTAATGGCCCAAATGGCAACGCAGGTCAGTGTCTCGGACTCAAAGGGAGTTCTCAGACGCACTTTCATCGAAGCTTTTGGTCTCCAGAATACCCGAGGATATTTTCGGTCACAGACACGTATGTGCCTACAACTTTGACTTAGTGGCGCCACCAGTGTCTAGAACCCAAAAATCCCTTGGATATTCTGGCCAAACCATTGACCTCAAAATTTCTCCGGACACTTTTGTCAGACTATAAGCCTCACAATGTTCTCGGACATTTTGGTTAACACATCCCCGAACTTTTGGTGCCATCATATCCACGGACATTTGCAAGAAGAAAGGAATGAGCATCAGCATCAAGCAGTAGCTGAACAGCGCCATGGAGCAAAGCACGAGCGGATTTTCAGTGAAGAGAACCTTCACATGAGACTTGTCCGCGTCCAATGAATATGCCAAAGGGTTGAAGTACTCAAACACTTTGGCCTGGAGGGCTAGTGATGGGTACTGATATCCATGGCCTGTTTGAAAGATCCATTCCAGCAAGGTTAGGCCCTTGTGCCATAGAAACCTAGTAGGCCTAAGAGGTTCAGAAGACTGGGACGGCTCAAGGGGCATAATGGATCCCGAGTCCATTATGGCCCAAGAACACACCAACGGACCGCGGACTTCCTGTGCCTGCAAAATCGGCACACCAGGGTTTGGTGATTGATCCTGTCAGACTGCAGAAGGAAGACGTAGGATACGCCCGATCACTGCAAAAGTGATGTCACGCAAAGTCAGCTCGTGTGCACACAACCTTCTTAACGCGGCAAGCTGAATTGGTGGAGTTGGTGGCAGGCTTCTCTGCACATGCCAACTCTACGTGGGTACTCTACGTAGAAAGACTCACTCATTATAAATACATTTACTGTATACCTACCAAAAGATCGATCCCTGAGTATTCTTTGCTTGCATTTACTCTGTTACCACGAGAGAGACAGAAGAGAGAGAAGCTGTAACGCTCTTTACTTCACTTTGTTGTAGCCTCCTTGTAATCAAACAAACAATAGTGAAGCAAGTTCTCGGACCTAGAGTCTAGTGATTTTTCCTTCTCATTTAAGAGGAGATTTTTCACGTAAAAAGCCTTAGTGTCTCTATCTTCGTACTCGCTCACTCTCTACTTTCCTTTCATGTCCTCATCCTAAAACGGGCACCCTTATTCTTTGTATTGCATGGGTCTTGTATGAGTAAGTATAAAGGATCCGCAGACTCATCTAGATCTTCGTCCGTACAAGTGTACAAGATCCGATGATGCAATAAATATGTTATTTTTTATAATTTTAATATTTACTTAAAATTATTTATTTAAATTTTATGTATTATATTTACCTTAATCGTTGGTATTATATGTTAGAAATAATAATATTTTCAAGAAAGATAAATCATGTCAGTAAATAATAATAATTGATTTAACAGCATATTTTGTATAGTATAATGGATACCTACAAGTTCGTTAGTAACAAAATAAAATATTTAAAAAAAATATTTAATTGTTTCAGCTATCTTCTAATTAATATTTGTAGTTAGCTCGACCGTTGAGATATTTTCATTGTGGAAGATAGTTAAAACAAAACAAAAAGGCGAGTTCTACCTTGTTGGGCAGTCAATATTCATCTTGTTGTAGCTAAACTTATTTTGTCTACGCAACATATTAAATTGTTACTTTTGAAGAGAAGATATTTTATTAAATATGACAATATTCTGTATTTTTTCATATAATGAGAAATAAATTATAAAATATCATTAAATATAAATGTTAATTATATGGCAAGCACATCTTGTGTAGAATAATTCACCATTTAAAATTAAAAAAAGTTATGATTTAAATAAAGCAATAGTAGAATAATTATTTGAAGTATTATCAAAAATAATATAAAAAATTTATTAAATATTTCAAATTCATGTATAATAGTATTAATTTTTTTAGAAATTGTAAAAGTAGTGTGTGGGTGCTTAAAAATTTTTAAGGCTAATAATTTCTCTTTTTTTTTAATTCCCAATTTTTAGAAATCTAATGTGATGTAATGCAAATATTGTGTTACACCCCCACTTGCCCCTAGCCCCCGCTCCCCCAACTGACCAAACAACGGTCATGGGATCATTTTAATAAATGGTCATATGACCGCTTTTGTTAAAAAAAGAAAACGGGCCATACCTGGAACGACCAGTAGGCCGCCTACTGTACGACATAATATGATCCAAAGTGTTGGGTTGTATTATACACAGCCCAGCACTATTCACTATGAGCTGTGTTATATACAACCCAACACTGTTCAACAAGGGTTGTGCTAAGCATAGCCTTTCACGGATCGTGTCATACTGTGTTATGGGCAACACAGCCCATTTTACACATTTATTGCCACCGATCACCATCGCCACCATATCTCCCATCGCCGTCAAGCCAAATCAATGCTCGAACCCACAATACTACAATCAACCCGAAACCCAAAACAACCACCATCATTGACTTAGCTCCACAACCATTAAATAAACTCAACTTCTCAAGCTGTAGCCCAAATCCAAAACCCAAGCTACCACATCTTACTTTCTTCTTAGGAGAGAGAGAGAGAGAGGGAGAGAGAGAGAGATGCTAAAGTAACTAAAGAGAATGATTGTAATAATTTCTTAATTTTAAATTCACTCATTAATGAATGTCGAAATAATAGAATTATGGTCATTATATTGAGATACCCTACTTCTATATTAATTAAAAAATAAACATAATTTTTCTATTCAATAATTACTTAAAATAAGAAAAAATAAAATAAAACATAATATTCCTAAAATATCATAGGAATACCAAAATTAGAAAATTTTAAAAATCTCTAATATATTATAAAATATAAAAATAAATTAATAATTAAAATAAAAAAAATAAAACATATCTAAGTTTGAAATATCTATATTAGATATATTATAGTCTTATGCGGCACTCAAATACTTGTAATACTAGCTATGATGTAGGTATCAGAATTTGGGTAATTAAAAAGTTATGCTTTGAGAAAGTGGAGACAAATGTGGGTCATAGGATGGATGAGAAATATGCCAGTGGAAGATGAAAATGACATAAAAGAATACACTGTATCATGTTAGAAGTAGCACTATAGATGATATGATCTGGATATGACGCTTCACCTGCCCGAGTAGCTCAAACACTGGTTACTGGTCAGGCAATGCATTGGTGGGAGAAAGTGATTTGATAGAGGGTGGAGGCAATAAGAAGGGGAAGTAACCCAATAAAACTTGGAAGTGCGGTAATGAAAAATTCAATTTAACTTTTGGAGAATATTGCCTTAAACAGAGAATGATGTAAAGTGGATCGCTAAAATTGAATTGACCTAACTTAGTGAGAATTAGGGCTTGTTTATCCTGTTTTGTTTTGTTTTTTTCCCTACAGCCAAGCGGAAGGGGGAAGCATCATTACAATGATAAAAAGTTGAGAACTTGTTACCCACAGGAGAAGAAGAAAAGGCCAATTGAAGGGCAAGATGGGAGCTTTCCACAGTGAATTCCTGATTTTGATCCCTGCAAGGGGATGGGAAATTGTGAGCAATGGAAGCAAAGGATTGTAGATAGCAAGAATTGAAAATCCATCTGAAGTGTAGATGTCAAGATCAAATGCAAAGATAAAGACAACACAATTTTAGTGGTTTGTTCTTCTGAAAAACTGTTATGGTTGGTGAAGAATGTCACTTGTGTTTGGATTCGACACCTGGATTCACACACAACCCGATCGTAACGAAAAAAACTCGAACCCTCCCGTCGGCCGTCGGCCACAAAGAATGTGAGTACAATGAACACAAGAATGCACAACGATTTTTAACGTGGAAAACCCTTCTCAATTAAGGGAAAAACTACGGAACAAACTCCGAATAAAATTTCACTATATAAAATCGGTTACAAACAACCTCGAGACAGAATACCAGCAATCCACCCAAGACAGAATAAGAAAAATAATCTCTAGAATAAGGAAACTCTCATTCCCTCTTATTTTCTTCTCTCCTTCCTCTCACTGGTGGTACTCTCTGCTCACTGATTTTATAAGCGTGGCGGCAAACGGCGAACAGCAAGAGCTCCCTTCCGCACTCTGCTCCGTTCCACCCTTTGTTCCACGTTCCACCGCCGCACCACACCTTCTTCTAAAGCGCCTGGTGTGCTTTATAATGATGATGGCTCCAAATCCGATCTGCTTACCTAATATGATCTTGCAGATAATTTGTCACACCAATTTTGTCATTTTCTCCGTCTTCACTAGTTCCCGCGATTGCCCAAACGGCGATGCTCTGCATAAACGGCGCATGCTCTAAAAAGTCAGCTTAGCAATTCTGAAAGTTAACTACCTGTTCTGAAAAGCCTGCCACCTACTCCTCAGAGCCTGGTCCCCACTCTGCAAAGCCATCTACCAGTTCCGTTAGGTTGACTCCTTTGAACTAACGTTGCTTGGTCGCCTTTTTGCATTAGCGCCCTTGGTCGACCTCATCTCAGCTTAGCCGACCGGCCTCCATAGTCGGCTTCTTCTCACAGCCGGCCGACCTCTTGCTATCCGGCCAGTCGACCCAAGAGCAGTATTCTTGCTACTTTTCTGGTCATTTGTCATGCGCGTGAACACTCCGAATTTTGCCCACTCCGAGATTTGCCCTCTCCGGCAAATGATCAATCCAACATTTGCCCACTCCGGCAAATCAGTCTCTTCGGTCTTTGTTGTAGCCAGTTTGCAACACTCCGAACTTCACACAAGCCCTATGCGATCTTCTAATGACACGTCCATTTTTTGTGCTACCCATAAAAGAGTAACCAAACCCAACAACTTGTTTGTTACTTAAGTGGTAAAGTCTATAAACAGCATGTGCTTAGTTTACAACTCACGTATTCTCTCAATATCCACTCATCCTCTCTTTTTTATCTTCTCATTCTTTTTGTTTCTCTTCCTTTCTGAGCTAATAACACTTAATGGACAAATCATCAATTCCTTCTTTGCCATTAGATTCTTTCAAGTTCTGTCTTAACTTTCTTCTTTCCTCTCCTTCCCCTTCTTTTCCTATTCCACTATTGATGTCAAGTGGATAAGAAAGCATTTACAACATCGTTTTCTATGTGGAGACTTAAGAGATAAGTTCAAAAACCTGTGTGCAAAGTCGAGGGTGGCCAAACAGTCCATTCAAGATGATGGTTTTGGTCTTAAGGATCTCTCCTTGTTTAATCTGGCTTTCTGGGAAGCGTGTCTATACAGATTAATGGTTGACAAGTATTTTCCCTAGTTTTTTCTCCGGCATTTATACACTTGTCCCAACTTGCAAACATTTGGTGTGGCATTGGTAGCGCGGACATTGGATTTCAGTAGTGTGTAGAGAAAAGAATATATTTTATTATTGTTTTAGATTTATTTTGGTGCTAATTTAGTTTCATTAAAATTGTTTTTTACTTCTAGAAGAGAATACTTTATGTATATTATTTATTCATTCAAACGAATCGTGATTAGGAATTTCCTGGTTTTTTATATGCCATGGGGCTTGGACAAAGTGCATGTGAAAGGCTTCATGTCTAAGCTTTCGATTGCCCCTGTTGAAATTTAGGACTTGCAGTCATTACTCACGGGACCCCAAAAATGGTAGAGGACATGTTTTTTTATAAAATAATTTTACTTATTTATAGTGCAATTGACTATTATCTGTGCTTCCATATTATTAATAGGGAAGGAGAGCATGCTTATGGAAGGCATGGGCTATCGATAAAGTTTTCACTCCTTTCTTTTGCCAGTAAGTTCAATATTGAAGATTTTTTCTGGTAAATGCTGATAATGTCTAAGGATATGTTTTCCCTTCCAATATCTGGCAAGCCATAGCCTTTGATTGAGGGATTTGGAAATCCAGATTGCCAAGATATAGGATGGAAAATAATCTGAATTTGAGGGCATAGACATATCCCTTTCAGGGGTTCACCAATTGATTGATTGGAGTGGTGACAGAATTAGAATTGATCTTTTTTGACGGAGGGGAAAAAGGAATTTGTACCCAACTTCTCATCCGTAAATAATGACAATTTCCTCAAGAGGAATCATTCATATATCATATAAAAACACCGAATAATTTTCACGGGGTCAGTTGAACCTATCTAAATAGATAATAGTTTAGAGATGGATCTCTATGTCCTTATATTTCATTGAGGATTAGGATTAGGTGTATCCTATGGGATATATATATATATATATATATATATATATATAAACTTGAATAGATAATTCTAGGAATCTACAGGATTCATTGTCTATTGAGCACAAGAATCGAAACATTTAAGTTTTTTTAGCTTGCAGTAGCCATAGGTATCATTCTCAATGAACAATGGCTAAATGTGACGTGTTTATGCAGCTGCTGGACTAAAAGCATATTCTATGTCGTAGGCCCCATTCATTCTGCTTCAACAATCCAACTAGCTCTCTAGAAAAAAAATATTACACATTCCAAATGCGATTTCTATGTTACGTATAGTCATGCCTAAAGGCATATCTAGCAGTAAGATAATAAGGATTGAATAAATTGGCTCTCAAATGTTTGGCGATCTTAGTTTAGAGATAGAAGAGAAAAAAAAACTAATTCAAAATATCTCTTGAGTCTAAACAGTTATTCAGAATGGAAAGGAATAGTCTCGTAAGACAAGGTTGATGCCAAACTTAAAGAGTGCTCTTTGAGATGCGGAATCATCACTCAATGGCAGATGGGTGAATAATGCGTAAAAACCTATTCTTGTGAGGGGAATAACTGCGGAAAACAACTCCTAATAATTCGTAGGCCGAGGTGCATAAGGCATGGTAAATCATCGTCTCTTAGGACATTGACTGATCATTGATCGAATTTGAGGACCTCTAAGAGATAGACCAAAGCAGTAAACCAAAGAGTAACAACATTGAATTGGTTAAAGAATTAAAATAAATTTAAAAAGGAATTTTTTTTATTTCTAGAGAATATTGGTTTTAAGAATGAGTGATCGCCTTTCTCCCACTCCTGCTTACAATGTTGACAATATTTCCAAGAAATGTTGATTAATTTGACTAAAATTGAATTTCGGCATGGTAAATCATCATCTTAGAACACTTATTGATCACTAATCGAATTCAATGACCTCTATGCAATAGACTTCGGTAGAAAACCAAAGAGTACCAGCAGTGAATTGGTTAGAGAATCAACATAAATTTAAAAATAAATTTTTTTTTATTTCCAGAGAATGTTAGTTTTAGGAATAAGTGATTGCCCTTATTTGACTCTTGCTTAAAATGTTGCCAATATTTCATAAAAATGTTGATTAATAACATTGAATTTGATAAAAATAACCCTTTGTACCTATATGCATTAGGATGCTAATTCATGGATCTCTCAATTTAAGGAAAGGTTTTTAAAAAAAATTATAGTGTCGAGAATGAAATTTTCATTCTATGCATGCTAGATCCACGTATACATATTATAGATAACGTAGGAGATATCCGAGAAATCGTTAAAATTCTCACTGCATAGCTTTCAACTCGCCTCGATTGATTACGTAAATCCCATGGTAGCATCTGGAATCAATATTGTAATCATGCAATCATGTCTTTTCAATATCAATTTTTGTCAAATTTGTAGGTACATTTATCAAGTGAAAGGTTCTATTGGAACTGGATGATCTTGTTTAATCACTAGTCAAAAGTTGCGTGTAAATTCTCATGAGATCTTGGTTGTATTGACAACGATAGCTATTCATTTGAGTCTTTGGGTAGCATCACCACCCTTTTGTAGTCCAATAGAACTGCCTCAAAGGGTATTACATTTTATTCTATGTATAATAATATGTTGAACTACTTCAACAAATTTATGCTACATGTCAAGCTTCGATAAGGTTCTTTGCTTTCAATTGAATTAAATCAGAAGTTTCACCACTTGTGAGGGACCTATCAATTCTGTTGAGTTTAAGTTTTGAATTGGGACTTGAACAACTTTTTCTTTTTTCCTTTTCATCAAATTGAATGTTCCTTCGATTTTTTGTTACATTAATTGACGAAAAATAGCAGCTGCTTCAGTTGTTGCAATTTGTGTTTTGTGTTTGCGTTATTCAATACATCTTGGTAAAAGTAATAAAAGTCAAGTACATGAATCTTAACATGGATATTAATGCGTACATTGAGTCCGGATGGTAATTCAAATGTAGTCTGGTCAAACTATCAAATCTTCTTATCCGCATTTTACACACCACAACATTAAATAAGAGTTCAAAGGATACGGGATTTATTCCTCGATATATTGTCCAATACTCAAATCAATAACTTTTCCTAAAAAATAAGAAAGCGATGAGGAAAATGAGGATATTGGAGAGTAGAATATGGAGGATAAAGCTTCGAAATTTTTGGATGACCAAGTGAATAGAAAATTAAAACTCTGTAATTATTAGTTGGATTTTTTTTTCTTGTTTTTACGAAAAATAGACGTATTTATAATCATGTTGACAGTTAATGGCGGTTTCCTGAAGATGATAAATTGACCACAATTTGAGTGATTATTCTGATTGAGAACTAAATAATTCAACCGTTGTTCTGATTGGGTGGCCTTTTAGAGATAGTTAACCCAATTGTTTTTCTCAACTGTAAGATATATTAACTATTTGTTTGACATGACCACTCGGGCAAATTGACCTCTCAGTTTATCTAACCGTTTAGTAGGATTAACTTTTCAATTTGATTAACTGTCCATCCATTTGGATCTTTGGTCTTTAGTTTATTCTGCAATCCAGTCATTTGGCTGCTTGGTAATTCGGCCGTTTGAAAGTTTGGTCATTCGACCAAATTCTTTTTTGATCTAGGCTCGATTTTTATTATCTAGATTTGGGATTAACAATTTAGCTATTCCATACCTCTTTATGAATTTATTATTTACGAACCCGTTATATCAATCAGTCGAATCAGCCTTATTTTAGGCAATGCCTAACAGATATATTGATTAAAAAAATGTTCTAAAAAGAATCTTTACCCACCCAGCATAGTGGGGGAAGGCTTTGTTGGTTTGTTTTTGGAAAGAATCTTTTACCTTTGGTCTCACAGGCTTTATCTGCTTCAGTTTATGTAGAAGTGTGTGCAGTAAAGGGTTTTTTTTTTTATATGCTTTTGTAGGAAAATTCCGTTTAAAAGTTGTGTTGGTATGTTTTTTTAACTTTAGATTAGTTGACATAAATATAGATTAGTATCATGTGGCAACGCATTTAATATCTGCATGCCCTTGATGTTTTAATTTTATTCCTTGAAGACAATAGCAGAGACTCTATGGGCTCAATGTGTCTTTCTCATTCATTTTTGTGGGGAAAAATTGGTTGAAATTTGGGATCACTTAATATGCATTTGCACTTGATGTTAATAACTACCCCTTGAATTGATCATGTCCTACAGTGTGTTTGAATTTCTTCTGCTGGTGCTTTAATATTCACTTATGACTTGTGAGATCACCGATTCAAGCGCGGACACTGGCTCTCTAAATTGTACAAGTAAGGTTGCCTATATATGATCCTCCCTTAGGACCCGAAAAATGGGGATTCTAGTGAATTGGGACACACTTTGATATTCTCCGGGGCTTTATCAACCTCGGAGTATCATCGTAGCAAGTTGAAGCACTTTTATGGCAGTTTTCATGCTATTGGCTGAAAGTTTAGTGAGACTATTTAACAAAGCGGAAGTATAAATTATACAAATATTTAATGCACTAAGAATGTTTTTGTTTATATACTGTAAATATAAGACCATAATTGTACTCATACGCCATCACTAATATTAACAGTAAACTTAGTGTGAAAAAAAAATCGGCTCAAGAAATAATAATGAAGAAAGATCTCAAGAACAAAATTGTTTTTGGATAAAGCCTTCCGGGCCTCTCAAGCCAATAAGTTTACTAATGAAAGTCGATTGACATGTCAAGTAATATAGATGTGCTAGCTCTTAGTTGGTTTATTCCCAACAAGTAACCCCTATTGAAAAATTTCTTAGATTTGCTCCCCTACAACAAAAACAAACATCTTCAAGCCTTTTCGCATGCTATAGAAAGAACTTGTTTTAAATTGAGTTTGAACATAATTAATAAATAAAAAAACTTGAACATAACTCGATTTAAGATGCAGATCATGCACTCTACATAATTTTTTTCCCATATTTTTTTGCTTTTGTTGGGCATTTAGTATGAATAAAAATATCAATATCAATCATGCCTATACCAATATCGTACATACAAGGCAATGCTCATCAGTATCGTATAAATTGAAAAAAAGTATAAGATAACAAAAAAATATCTGTCAATAAATTACAATATTATCGCAATTTCAAAAAAATATCGGTATTGGAGGACCTAATACTCTAATATCAATACCTATTCACTAATGTTTTTATCTATGGTATTTACTCATCTTAGTTTGAGTTGTGTTCCTTCTGTTAACAGGAGATTCTGGTGGGAGGAAGTGGTTACCATCAGTACAAAGTCTAGGGTTCAATTACCATATACCATTCCTTCTATATGCCTTTACTGCATATTCCACCTTGAGACCAAACTTCTATCTGAAATCTCTTCTTTTCTACTAAGAGAAATGTTGGCGAGACATCCTCTGGTGATATAACGCCTATTTAAGTATTTATTTTTGTATGGTTTTGTTAATATGGATCAACAGATGAGATACCACTTCACATCATCGAAGTGTCCCGGTGATATATCTAAATGGTACCCTCTTGACCCCATTCTTAGAATTTTTCTAAAATTCTCATCTTGGCTTCCAGATTTTAGCAATTGGAAGACGATCTTAGAATTTGTGTTCATTTTGTTGGTTCTCTAGCCAGGAAGGCGGTTGAGGCTTGCCCCTTTATGTGTGCACACTTTAATTCTGAGTGTCATTAATTTTTATGTGTGCACACCCATGTGTACATGTCAATAAGTCCAAAATAGACGCTTATATCAGCCGATATGGTCTAGTCAGTTTATAAGTATCATTAATTTTTTTCTTTTTAATATATCCGATGCTAACATGTATTATTCAATATGTCAAATATTGATATGACTGTTATTAATATCGATATTTTCATTCAGGTTTCAAATGTATCGGTGAAGTATAGGTGGTCTGTTTGCCAATTTTGAATTGACTGTCAACTTTCTTGTTGCATGGGCTTGAATCGCTGTCATATGCTCTGTTTCAGAATGTGAAATGCTGCAGAAAGCTTTTCAAAGAGGACAAAGGCACCATTAGAGCTAGTAGCTGCTGTGCAATTTTCGAGAACCTTTGCTGCCCTGTTTTTCTGGATGCAATGAAATGGACCGATCGTGTAAGAGTGCAGATTCTATGCAAAAAAGAATATCCGTGCATTTCTCAACTGGATGGGTTTTCACATTACTGTAATGCTGTTCATTCGGGGATGAATTGATGAGAATTATCCTTTTTCAGGTGAGTTTCCTTTCTCCTCAGTCCATTGAGACAAATTGTAGAACTAGTGGCAATAGTTCATCACACAAAAAATGACTCATTGGCACATTTCAATAGATTCAGCTGGTATTTATCCAATCTCAGATAAAGAAACAAGCTAATTTTAGAGTAGTTTTATAATAATAATGGAATAAACCAACAAAAAACATAACGCTGTGAAGATTAATGAACTAATCGCAATACAATAGAGTTGTAATTCACAGCCTTCTACCTCCATGCGGCATTGCTCTATCAGGGATCAAATTTGGATGGAATCATCTTGAAGAGAGTATGTGAACCAGACAACATATATATATATATATATATACAGAAAAAAAAAGAGAGAGAGAATTGTATTTTGAATTGTTTTTTTTTCCAATAATAAAAATCAGATGAAAGTTTTATTTTGTAAAAATGGTGTGCTGATGTTTGGCCTAATTCTTCTTCTAACGGTCGATTTAGCCTCGGTTTGCATTCACAAAATTAGAATCTTTCTATTGAATGATTTGTTCTCCCTAGCCAAAATAGAATAAGATTGGTCGATTCCTTTCCTCATGATCGTAGTTGAGAGTTTTCTCATTTACCTGATTCTTCAATCTATAAATAGCTTTAATACTCGGCTACCTATCTCACGAGAATCGACCTAAGGTCCTAGCACTACTCTGTGTCGGTGCCAATTTTATCTTGTATTTCCAACTTTAATGATAGCTTGTTCTATGACGCCCTTACCGACTAGATTCGTTGTCTGTTTTTGATACCCTATCAAAACTTGGGTGTTCCCGATTTTTCATTTGTACATGACTAATATCATTTAGGTTCTAGCCTTTTTTTGCGGGGATTGGTCGACATTTATAAATAATTGTGTAATTTGTTCTTTTATATTAGGGGGAGTCAAGCTGGGTCATTCCTCATTCTTGAATTTGGACACAGGCTGCCATTACCGGGACTAAATTTAGGCTGTATTTGTTGGAA
>JAOVVI020001505.1:0-24113 GCA_028571085.2 Nepenthes alata
TATTTTGTTTTCAACTTCTTTAAACTAAAATTTGAAACTTGGCTTATCAAGAGTAGAGCAAAACGTGAAGGGTGCCCCATGTGCATGAAGTATCCTCACTGCATGCTTTAGAAAGGTCAGATACAAGCACCTTTCCCCTTATTACAAAGAGATTGTGCCTTATGGTTTGAACCCACCCTTGGCCTTTTGGTTGCAATGGGGCAACCCCATTGCTGTGCCGAGGTTTATCTACAAAGTCAATGTGACTAGGAAAAGAAGAGATATGAGAAGATTATAGATGAAAATATCTGCCAATATTTAAAACTTTAACCGATATGTATTATTATTGGGACCTAAATACTAATATTTCTCGATACCGAATAGTATCATGATATATTATTATATCAGCGATATATTTCGATATATTAGTCCATATTTTCTTATTAGCTTATGATTTTCAGAAAATCTTTTTCGTATATATTAAAAAATGATACATATTATTCGATATGTTTAATACAGATATGGTCATAACCGCTACCGATATCGTTATTTTTATCCATTATACTAATAGCTACAAAAAAAAGGTGCTTTCTATTAGTTTTGTTGTCTCCCAAAGAAAAAAAAAAAAGGACCAAATGAACTAGTTTAGAAAAATAAAATAGGGATACCTTTGTTTCTGTGAATCCTCCGACTTGCCACACTTAAAAGTATCAAAATTATGAATGAAAGAGGTAAAATAGGATGCTTCTTTGTCTCTCTTTTTAGTTATATGTCGTTAAGTATGACTTGAATTCATTTTGTGTGACTAATCTGTTTGAAAGCTCGACATGAAAAATTTACGATATAACTTGATGTGAATTTTAAATAGAGGTCAATGATGGTAGTAGAGAGACCTAGCCAAAGGCCTAGGACCATAGCAGATGAGTTATACTTTTAGGTCCATCAGTTATACTATATGCGTGAGACTTATTCTAGAGTTTTGAAAGATTTTCAAGAGTACAATTCATGGTTATCAAGCTCTTCTGATAACCGTATTTGTTGAAAATAGTGGAACCTCTCCGTTTTTTCTCGTGATTTTTCCTCCTTTAGAGTTTTTCCCACATAGATATGATATTTTGTCGTGTGATTGCTTCAATGAATTCCTATTGTTTTACTACTGCTAATATCCTGAATTTGTAGCACATGTGATAATGAGTTCTTAGCTTCAATGCTTTTCCACACATGAATGAAAATATCGATATCGATTGCGGCCATATTAGTATCGGGTATAGCGAACTATATGTATCATTACCATATATCTCGTAATAAAAAAATTTCTAAAAATCATAAATTGACAGGGCTATATCAACTAATATATTTACCAAATATGATGATATATTGCCGATAATATAACATATTTTAATATTATCATAGTATCAAAAAGTATTTGTATTAGTAGTCTAAATATCAATACATATCAATTAATATTTTCATCTACATGACCCTGACAAGTTCAAGGTCGCCAATTTCAGTTGCAGCCCCGGGAGAAAGTGATGAAATGTAATGTGGAAACATACGAGAGGATTCAAGTCCGATGCAGGAACCAGAGGATCAACGACTAATTCAGGCAACCCGAAGGGCAAAGCGGGTTGTTTCCCTTTTCCTCACCGGGACCCTCCTTCAACTCACACTTGCGGATATCAGGACCAGGTATCTCGCTGCTTTTTCAGTCAAATAATCTCCTAGAGGTTTTTTTCATGAGTATCAGAACGTCCACAGTTGAATTATGTTCCTAACCCTTTTTCTTCTTGTATGCTAGATTCTACATGCTTAATTTAGCATTCTTGATTTGGATGTAACCGACCTCATTTGTTGTAGCTGCTAAGATACCATATTGAATATACAGATTCAGTCATCATTTATTGCCATTTTTGGAAGCAGATTTATACTAGCATTGGGACTCAATTAAGAGGGACACACCTAACAGTTTTGTCTTGATGTTCATGGCTCTAAGTGGAGCAAATGAAATCTATCAGACACTCGTGACAGGTAACATATCATCTATCTATATATGTTAATAGGTTTATATAAAATAAATGAATAGATGAATATCTCGTCATTTGAAAAATATTTTGTTGTGATCTTTTTCTCCGTGGAATTTGTTAAAGCTTGGCTTGAATTGAATCGCTTGGCTTACCTTATATAAAATTGATGCGTCCTCGTTACAAGATTGATAATTAGCCAATTGTATCAATATAATATATTTATAAGGATTATGTCATAAAAGACTATTGCATAATTTATGGGTTTATGGTTGTCATTGTTGTCAATATCTAGTTCATGGGTTTCAAGAAATTAATATATATAAATACAAGTTACTTTTTACTTTTTTCAGGAAAAAATATTTTTAGAGTTTAAAATTGTGAATTTGTGGAAACAAAATGCTTTTGCCATTCCTTTAATGGAGACATCAAATTGACTGAGTTTATGATGTAAATATCATCCACATAACAGTGAGGTTGGGCAATAATTATTTGGCCATCAAAGCCAAAACTAAATTTTCTGTTTCCTCTAAGTTGGAGACATTCCTTCGGATCCAAGCTGCATTGTTTTAGGAAAAAAATTAGTGAAACAAAGAGTCAAGCATTACATCTTGCAAATAGTTGCACTAGTGGAGTGTTAGAATTCAAATTAAGTATTATAAATTTTTATATAATTCTTTCACATAATTAATTTTTAAAAAAAAATTAGATAAATTGATTTTAAATTTTAACTTTATAAAAAATTAGATATTCTATTATAAAAGTTAAATATTTTTAATATATATACTAACATCAAAAGCTAAAGGGTTCAAAACCCTCTATATGAAGGAATAAATTCTAAAAAGTTTTTTATATTCGATTGTTAGGTATTACTATTAATTATTTTTTTTTATATTTTTACACTTTAAATTAGTTGTTAACTTAAATTTAACATAATTGGCAATGGTGTATTTTTTGTAATTGTATTCCAAGATCAACCCTGACACTTAAATATGCTTAGGTGTCAACTTGGCTGGTGTTCAACCAACAATGGGAATAGACACATTCCACAGTTTTGTGGTTATAAAATTCTTACTGTGACAAAAAGTAAGAGAGTCTAACTTCCGATAAGAACGATAAGAAAAGTCCCAACTTTGGAAAAAAAAAACTCATATAGTGAATAATGATGGTCCAAGAGACAACACATCAAACCACTCGTATGACTCCTACGGTTTAGGTAGCTCCTCAGATGACTTTAATGGCTTATCCGATCGTAGTGATTTATCTTGAAATTCTTGAGATAATGTTGATTGAGCTTAAAGTTCAAGATGAATCATTTGACAAGATAAAAATGGATAAATAGCCTCAATGTTCTGTTAAAATTCCTTGAAGAGGTGGTCAAGGATCTACACTGTTGGCCCTCCCATGTGTTATGAATCACTTTAAGGTATAGACCAACATGCCAAATTTTATCCTCGAAGGGGTTATATTATAAGAAGGTTATCTAGTAGCCTATGAGAAGAGGAAGTTAAATAAAGTCAAATGACGTTATATAGTTTAGGAAAAAGAGTTGCTAGTTATAGTATACTATTTAAGGACTTGAAGATACTATTTACCCAACTCTAAGCTTATGGGAAAAATCAACAACACTGTTGTCACTCATATTCTCACATAGAAAAAGTTAACTTCAAAGTAGGCTCAATGGTAGGAGCTCAACCGAATTCGACTTAGAAATAGAACATCAAGTCAAATCTGTAACCAAGCCACAAATATCATTAGTAGAAGATCGAACCTCATCGCCTTATCTTGGGTAGTCCACCTATTGATAAGCAGTATTGGCATGACTATCAGTGAATATATAAAGTTAAACATTGAGAATGATCTAGTGGCCATGACTCTACTTTGACTTACGTGAAATAGTATGAGTTAGTAATTTTGGGTTGACGATGGATTGATATTCACGAAAGGACATCATATTTTTATACCTAAGGTTAGAGAAATGATGAGGATGCTCTTTGGAAAGTGTCGCAACATTACATAGACTAGTCATTCGGGGCAACAATGTACCATGAGCTTATCTTAAGGGGACTATTACTGGCCAAGTGAAAGATGATATTTTGAGATATATAAAGATATGTTTTACTTGTCAATAAGATAAGATTGAATATCAGAAATTAGTTAGGTTGTTGAAATCCTTCACTGTACCTAATAGACCATAGGAAAGTGTTTCCAATGACTTCATTATGGGGCTGTCCAAGGTTTATAAATACTCGTACATTATGGTAGCCGTGGACGACTTTTTAAAGTATGTCATTTTTATTTCGACATCTAGAAACTACTTAGGAGAGAAGACATCATCCATTTTCTTCAAACACATTATCAAATATTAGAGAGTACCCTAAAGTATTGCGAGTAGTAGAGATGGTCGTTTTATCGAAGCCTTTTAGTTACAATTTTTTAGACTACTCGGTTTAAAATTAAATATCTCATTAAACTACTATTCTCAATCTAAAGGCCAAATATAGAGATTTAATGACCTACTCGAGGAGTACCTACAACATCTTATGAGTATTAGTCAGAAGAATTGAGTGAAAATTCTCAATATTGCTCGATTTTTATTTTAATACTTAAAAGTATTCTTTTTTAAATAAATATTCTTTTAAAATTTTGACAAGTTAGCATCTACTTTTTTCACATGCTGTTATCATCAGCCCATATAAAGTAATGGTACATTTGATTATTGGAATGCAATAAAATAAAAATAGAATGGTTATTTTAGAAAATATAATATGATGAGAATAGTGTTAAAATTATTATTCTAATATTTGATTATTCGAATAAAATACTGTAAAAATTAGTATTCTATTATTTGATTTGTAGAATAGTATGACGAATAAGGTAAAAATTGTGATAATAATGATAATGATAATGATAATAATAATAATAATAATAATAATAAATAGAATGAATAACTATTCCCATAAATGTGGGAATAAATATTTCATGAAAATATTTATTTCCAATTAAATTTGTAATCAAACGAAAAATATCTATTTTCACCTAATTTTCTCTGACCAAACATGCAATAAGTGTCATCATTCTTACAACTTTGCCCAAGAGTAGAAGTAGAATATAGATACTGTCAAAACTTATATAGAGAAAGTATCTCATTAAATAAAGAAATAGACAAATTAGAAGAAGCGGACTATACAATTCAATGTGAAAAATCTTGGATTGGTGAAAATTCTCCATAAGAAAATGTGGTTCACTAGGAAAAGAGATAAGCGCCTTCTACAAAAATATAAAAGGTCCTATCTAGATTATTACTTATGTGGGATGACCTTATACAAGATAGATCCTTTAGAATGGATGATAGTCCACCTAATTTTTCATTCGAGCTATTTAAAGTCACATTATCCTAGTATCAAAGGCATTTCGTTCAATTTGTCATAACGTACTAACATTAGGCTAAAGTTACCACCCATTCAATCAGCTGACAAAAATCATTGTTGAATAAAAGATAATCACAACAGCTAAAAAGAAGAAAAAAGAAGTATTCGTGAAGTGAAAAATAAAAACAATAGAAGAAACATGTTAAAAACTTATTGAAGATATGACACCTGAAAGGTGAGTGGTCAAAATCATCTTAAAGATCAAATCAATGAGGACGTAGACAACTTAGTAGAGAGACAAAAAAATTAAAATCAAACAATGTAAATTTTTACATAATTTTTCTTACATCCTTAAATTTTTTTAAAATTTTAAATAAATTTAATTTAAATTTTAGTATTATAAAAAAAATTAAATACTCTATTATAAAAGTTAAAAACTTTCAATACCAAAGGCCAAAGCCTATATGTGGAGGATGAATTCTAAAAAAAATTTTCCTTATCTAATTATAATCTGTTTCTATTAATTGCTTTTTACACTTTTAATTGGTAATTTACTTATATTCAACATACTCAATATTGGTATATTTTTTACGGTTACATCCCAAATTCAACCCCGACCTTTAAGTATGCTCAGAAATTAACTTGGCCAGAGTCCAACCCCGAACAGGAACAGACACACCACTTGATTTTACGGTTAAAAATTCAAGCTATGACACAAGGCTCCCACTAAATAGCAGAGGATCCGAAACTATTGGAAGACGCAAAAGCGCCAATGAAGTGTGTTAATTGTGCAGCAACCACACACTCTTTGGCCTTGTGGAACTCCCAATCTCTGGAACTTTTGGACTTTTAAGACTTCACAAGCATGCGTGCAGGCATGAACACTTGTAAGGTTAAACATCATCTAAGTATAAAAACTTAAGCTAACAAGTTATTGACTAACAAAGATTTACAAACTACAAAGACTTATTTCTTTAATGTGGAAAATTATCAAAGCACAACTCACACATGCACATCAGATAAGTTCTGCCCTGCAGAAGTAGTTTAGTCTGCATGTTTGCACACACATCTGAAGTTAAGCCTCGTGAAAATATAAATATTGAGACTATAGGATAAACACGAGAACGCATCACTGGAGTTCCTCATAAGCTCTTTGTATTCTGGCCGAGAAGATGTAGTTAAAAAGCCAATAGTCCGATATCAGCTTCCTCCTCATTTCTGCTAAAATTGGCTTACCTTACTGCACAATTGAGTTGACAGATCCCAATATGGTTCTTATTAATGATAATGAAGTCAATTCAACCCTCTTCCTGCCGAAAGAGGGTGTATGCTGAACTGATCTCAGTTTTTGTTACCTGCACAGAGATTTTTGATAGAAATTAGTTCAAAAATGACGGAAAAAAGATGAACTAGTTGACTTTTCATCCCAACCAAATCACACCCATTCATCAAAATTCGTTTAACACAAAATTTGGAACATCATTTAGAAAGACAAAGTTGAACAAATGCATTTTTATGCCATAATTCAATTCCGATTCTCTAAGGAATTTGAAAAGAGCTCTTTCTTGTAATCTCGGTTTGGTAGATAGTGTGGAAACAAGAAACGGCTACTTCATACAGGCCATGTTGGGAATCCCTCCCGTGTGGAAGTCCTTGTAACCGGAGAACTTGGACGGAGCACGTGAACCTTGTGTGTTACCCTGCACAGGATAAGGAGAAGAAATTCCGATCAACATAGTTCACTGAAACCTTTTGGACGGACAACAATGACCAGCCAATATATTGACCGGTTGTAAGCATGAGTCGTCTTACATTGCTGAAGGTTTCCAAACAGACAACTGTCCGTCACTGTGGAGAGGACAGTCAATGGGCGTTGACCAGCCTTGTGAAAGAAGCGGATAGTGGAATGTTGGTAGTCTGCCAAGGAAATCCAGAAGGTTGCCAGCACAGCAAATCTTCTGAACGTACGTGATCTCAGACAGTTATACATGAGCAATTTTTGTACATAGCATATTCATATTGTTGGCAAGGACAGATCTTGTCGGTAGATATGGAATATTCACCGAATTTGCTGAATATGGGCCTCTATATTAAAAGCAAGTAGTTGGACTTACTGGTGTGTGGTTAAAGGTGAAAAAAAAAACAGAGAGAGTAAAAACGGTGAATGAAGGAGAGAATTGTGAGCAACACATAGTGTATTGCTTGTACTCTGTTCTTCATTTTTTTTTCTCTGGTGCTTGTGTAACAGTGGAAATGGTTCCCAACCACATATAGTGAAATTGGTTCCGTGGACAAATTGTCCCGTGATTTTTCCCTTATTTAATAATAGTTTTTCACGTAAAAATTCATGTGTTCATTTTCTTCTTCCTCATTCCTTTACTGTATCAATTTGTGGGGATAGTCGGACGTCATCTAACCCCAACAAGTGGTATTAGAGCCTGGTTGAGAACTCTATCTAAATGGCGTCATCGTCGTCGAAGAATCTGCCGTTCAGCGTGAAACAATTCAACGAGCAGGGCAACTTCATCTTCTAGCAAGAGAGGGTGAAGAATATTCTAACCAAAGAGGGAACAGTGAAAGCGTTGAAGAAGAATGATGAAAACCCTCCAAACCTGACCGATAATGATGACAAGATAAAAGAGACATTGCCAACTATATCATTAAACTATATCTGGCGGACAACACTCTCCAAGAGGTTCTTGGCCTAACTGATCCGGTGGAGATCTAAAAAAAGTTAAAGAGCTGATATAAGTCCAAATCCTTGACAACCAGACTACATGAAAAGAAACAATTTTATGGCTTACGGTTGTCGGAATGTGGGAGTTTCGAGAAACATTTGGACGAGTTTAACAGAATATTGGCACGGATGTCCGCCCTTTATGAGCAAATCAATGAGGAGGACAAGGCATTGGTACTATTGGACTCTCTGCCGGCCTCCTATGATCACATCATCACAACCTTGTTATTTGGAAAGGATACACTAAGGTTGGACGAGGTTATTGCTTCCTTACTCATGAATAAGTCAAGCCGGTCACAATGGACCTCGCTGTCCTCTCACTCTGAGGTACTTGTGACCAAATCCAGGGAAAAGAGTAGAGGTCGTGGCCAGAAACAATGAGAGAAAGGTCGTAGCAAGTCACGGTCAAAGTATCAAAACCTTAAGTGTTATTAGTGTGGCAAGAATGGTCGCATTAAGAAATACTGCTTCAAATGGAAGATTAAAAATGTGAAGAAAGAGAAAGGAGATAAGGGACGAGGAGAGGAAACGTCCTCGGTCTCAGTGGTCACAAGAAGCAACCTCCTGGTGACATGTGAAGAAAATATTGCAAGCCTAACGGACTATGAGGCCAGTTGGGTGGTCAACTCTAGCGCTTCCCTACATGCTACGTCCAAAAAAGACTATTTACATCATACACTCCATGAGACTTTAGAGTTATAAGAATGAAAAATGAAGGAACATCCCCGATTGTAGGCAGAGGTGATATTCTGGTTACCAATAATGGGACGAAACTGCTGTTGAAGGATGTACGTCATGTCCCTGATATCCGGCTGAACATTATCTCAGCCGGTCAGTTGGATGATAAAGGATACTGTAATACTTTCTGTGAAGGTGAGTGAAAACTGACAAGAGGATCTCTTGTTGTGGCAAGAGGAAAAAAGTGCTCCGACCTGTATGTGATGAAGGCCTGTGCAGTGGCTGGGGACGTGAATGTCGTAAGTAGCAAGGAATCTGAGAACTTGTGGCACAAGAGGTTGGGCCACATGAGTGAACGTAGACTGTGTCATTTGGTCAAGAAGGGTTTTATTCCCGGAGTAAAGGAGGACCGACTGAATACGTGCCCTTACTGTTTGGCCGGCAAACAAAGGAGAGTCTCATTTCATGGAGACTCATCCTCCACAAAGGCGGAGATGCTTGATCTCATTCACACAGATGTGTGTGAGCCGTTTAAAGAGAAGTCTTTTGGTGGAGCCCAATACTTCGTTTCTTTCATTGACGATTATTCCAGAAAACTGTGAGTCTACCACTGAAAACCAAGGAACAAGTTATCGGTATATTTGAGTAATTTCATACTCTAATCAAGCGTTAGGGAAGAAACTGAAGGCTGCCTGAAGTGATAATAACGGCGAGTACATAGGACCTTTTGATGCCTATTGTCGGTCACATGGTATTAGGCATCAGAAAACACCGCTAAAGACGCCTCAATTGAACGGAGTGGCAAAGCGGATGAACCGTACACTTCTGGAGAGAGTATGTTGTATGCTCTCGGAAGCCAAATTTTCTGCATCTTTTTGGGCTGAAGTATTGAAGTCAACGGCCAACATCATAAATAGGTCGCCTAGTAAACGCTCGAAGGGTGAAGTGGCGAAAATGATATGGTCCGGCAGGGAACCATCCTATGATCATCTACGGGTGTTCATTCATGTACCGAGAGATGAAATAATAAAGTTGGAGCAAAAAACGATGCAGTGTGTATTTCTGGGCTATGGGGAAGATGAGTTGGGTTACAGATTTTATGATCCAGTTGGAAGAAGACTTGTCCGGTCAAGGGACGTAACATTTGTTGAAGATGAAACGATCGAGGATATTGGCAAGAAGGTTAAGTGTGATGTAGACCAAACGGACAAAGTGTCAAAATTGTCCGTTCGGTATCCCTGAAAGATGAGGAAAATGGTCCTGAGGCCGTTGAGGCTAATGGAGAGGCAATCATGGCACCTGATAAAGACCAGGAAGAAGTCGTCCCTCAATCGGTCGAGGATCTATCTATCAGACGATCCTCACGAAACAGACGGCTGTCCGTCCGTCCGTCACCAAGTGAATACGTTATGCTCACTGATGCCGGAGAGCCTGAGAGTTATGAAGAAGCTATGGAAGACAAAAGTAAGGAGAAATGGCTGGAAGCTATGAAAGATGAAATGAGTTCTCTTCACACCTTTGATTTAGCCAAGCTTCCTAAAGGGAAGAAGGCCCTAAAAAACAAATGGAATCTTCCGGTTGAAAACGGATAAGAATACCACGAAGTAGAGATACAAGACACGACTAGTGGTGAAAGGCTTCAGTCAATAAAAGAGAGTCGACTTTGATGATATTTTTACTCGTATAGTGAAAATGTCCTCCATTCGGCTTGCGTTAGGTTTGGCTGCTACTCAGAATCTTGAGGTAGAGCAAATGGACGTCCGGACAGCTTTTTTCTATGGTAAACTTGAGGAGAAAATTTACATGGAACAGTCAGAAGGGTTCAAGGTTAAAGGAAATGAGTAACTTGTCTGTCGTCTGAGAAAGAGTCTGTACGGTTTAAAATAAGCTCCTAGACAGTGGTTCAAGAAGTTTGAGTCGGTTATGGCTAGTCAAGGGTATCGACGGACTACTTGTGATCATTGTGTATTTGTACAGAGATTTTTCAATGATGATTTTGTTATCCTTCTCTTGTACGGGGATGACATATTGATTGTTGGACGCAACAGTGCTCGAATAAATAAGCTGAAGGAGCAACTTGGGCGATCGTTTGCTATGAAGGACCTGGGATCAGCGAAGCAAATTCTTAGCGTCAGAATTGTCCGCGATCGAAAGGCAAGGAAATTGTGAATATCTCAAGAGTTACATTGAGAAAGTACTCCAACGATTCAATATGGATAAGTCGAAACCTGTGAGCACACCATTGGCAAACCACCACAGGTTGAGCACTCGCCAATGTCCGTCCTCGGACGAAGAGAAGACATACATGAAAAACGTTCCCTATTCCTCAGTTGTGGGAAGTCTGATGTATGCCCTGGTGTGCACAAGACTCGACATAGCATATGTTGTTGGCACAATTAGCCGGTTTCTATCAAACCCAGGAAAGGAGCACTGGTCCACGGTCAAGTGGATCATGAGATATATTCAATGAACTTTCAAGAGGTGCATGTATCTTAAAAGTGACAAGTCTCAATTAGTGGGCTACTCAGACGCTGATATGGCTGGAGGCATTGAATCCCGTAAGTTCACCTCAAGGTATTTGGTGAAATTTGCAGAATGTACAGTTTATTGGCAATCCAAGCTGCAGAAGTGTATAACCTTGTCAACTACTGAAGCGGAGCATATCGCAGTGACAGAAGCTTGTAAGGAGATGCTGTGGACGAGGAAGTTCATTCAAGAATTGAGCTTCAAACAGGAAAAGTATAAGGTATTCAGTGATAGTTAAAATGCCATACATTTTTGCAAGAACTCTTCATTCCATTCTAGATCGAAACACATTGATGTTCGATACCATTGGTGAGAGATGTGCTTGAAGCCGGTCTACTGTCACTGGAAAAGGACGAAATTGAAAAAAATGGAGCTAATATGATGACCAAGATTTTACCAAAGGATAAAAATGAAACTTGCTGTAATTTGGTTAGGTTGACAGATATTACTTCTTTACGGTCGTGAGGAAAAGTTTGTTGGAAATCCCTCCCGTGTGGAAGTCCTTGTAACCGGAGAACTTGGACGGAGCACGTGAACTTTGTGTGTTACTATGCACAAGATAAGGAGAAGGAATTCCGGTCAACATAGTTGACTGGAACCTTTTGGACGGACAACAATAACCGGTCAATATGTTGACCGGTTGTAAGCATGGGTCGTCTTACATTGCTGAAGGTTTCCAAACAGACAATTGTCCGTCACTATGGAAAGGACAGTTAATGGGCGTTGACCGGCCTTGTGAAAGAAGCGGATAGTGGAATGTTGGTCGTCCACCAAGGAAATCCGGAAGGTTGCTAGCACAGCAAATCTTCTGAATGTACGTGATCTCAGACGGTTATACAGGAGCCGTTTTTGTACATAACATATTCATATTGTTGATAAGGGCAGATCTTGTCGGTGGATATGGAATATTCACCGGATTTGCTGAATATGGGCCTCTATATTAAAAGCAAATAGTTGGACTTACTGGTGTGTGGTTAACGGTGAAAAAAACAGAGAGAGTTAAAACAATGAATAAATGAGAGAATTGTTAGCAACACATAATGTATTACTTGTACTCTGTTTTTCGTTTTCTTTTCTCTGGTGCTTGTGTAATAGTAAAAATTATTCCCAACCTCATATAGTTAAATTGGTTCTGTGGACAAATTGTCCCGTGATTTTTTTCTTATTTAATAAAGGTTTTCCACATAAAAATTTGTGTGTTCATTTTCGTCTTCTTTATTCCTTTATTGTATCTATTTGTGGGAATAGTCGGACGCCATCTAACCCTACCAGACCAATGGTCTAATTTCATAAAATTATTGTGGAAGGATAATTTTTTTACACTTTGGCTGTTCAAATTTTTATGAATTTGATAGTAAGTTCACTTGTCTTAAAAAGGTTGAATGAATAAATGAGAGGTAAAATAGCGGAGCATGTAGGAACATTCTTGTGCACCAGCTCGAGCACACAGGGAGATCAACTGGACACACGTGCACACACGTAGATACATATACAGACACATACATATACATACCTAGATACATACATAAATATAAACATACACAGATACATTTACATACATATGCATATACATATAAGTCATAATTAACTGGATATACTAACCTCAGCAGATTGAGCAGGGCCAGTAGGCAAAACTGGAGCTAGTGAAGACCAAAGAACAGGATCTGCTAAAGCATCAATAGTGTTGTAGTTTGTCAAGAGAGGAGCAGACAACAATGGCGACAAAGGAAACACATTTTTATGAAGCGGCAATCCTTCCAATCCAAATGTTGCAGCTGCAGCACCTCCCAGCCTCTCCATTCCTCCATCATCATGACTTGTTGATTTCTCAACACCCTTCCAACACTCGATTTTGTTTTCATTCTTCTCGTTGTTGGCAACAGCAGTTTCCTCAGTTTTAGACACTTTCTCCTGCATGTTCTTGTAAGCAGCAGACCTCGACAAGATGCTCAAGGCTGATGTCACCAAGCTATTTTTATCCCTTTCGCCTTCACGATATGCACCCAACCGAGGCATCTGGTATGGCTCGGTAGTCATGACTTCCCATTCCAATGATCTCAGCTCACCACCGATATCTTCGGCACTAGCTTGTTTTATAGATTTTGAAACAGAAACTGGCTGATGGGCTTTGTTTTGCCCCCACCATTTGATGTAACCTGTTAAATCGATCTTTCTTTCTATGCAAAAACCAGCTGCATATCCGCTCTCTGCTGCAGCATCATCACCTGTGCTTCGCAACGAGAAACATAGGTAGTGAGAAACAAGTTCAGGTGCAAACACAAGCACAAAGATTCACGGCTTAGAAGCAAGAAAGGGTAGATGGACAGTAGTATTTTACCGTATTGCAAGAGGTAGTCAGCCCCAGCTGTCCGGCCTAATGATGGTTCCCATCGCCCACTACATTGAAACACACAATAACAGACTCAGATTAGATTGACAAGCAGGCCTCTAATATATAGTTGACTTGGCTTTACTTATGCGTCTTTTGTATATTATCATAGAATGGAATATAGGCCGATATATATTAATATCTCCTAATAACAATATTTTCCAATTCCCTTACTAAAGGATAAAACCACGAAGCATGCTAGAACCAAAAAATAAGATAAAAATACATATTCTAGAATATGCAGAAAAAGCTGGATCTTAGTTGGAGTATAATTGCAAATAGAAAAAAACTCACCTTTCACAACCCCAGTACTAAGGATTTAGAAGGATTTTAGTAGGTTTCCTCTCTCCTCTTCTTATTATCACCGTTTTCATTTTTCTCCTCATCTTCTTCTTCTTTAAATGATGGAGGTTATCCATTTAAATAGAGAGGCCTACGAGGAAAAGGATGGCGGGTAAACTCCCACCACACAAGTAGTGGAGGTAACCATATTTGATCAATCACCGGGTTTGGTGGACCTATTATAGCCATTCACCCAATTCTCTTAATCCAACATCATTAGTGAAATTATACTGACGTGCTTCCCTTAGTTATATCAGCATACCGATAGTGTCCAATACTATGACATTACTAAAATATATACAAACATGCTTCTTTTGTTATTAGTTTGTTAGGACCACACTAAAATTTCTAGGTTTCATACAGTAACTAAGTTGTCAAAATTGTGAATAATTTTGTGAAAACTCAAGAAATGTGACTAACTAATGAGGGAGGAGTGATCAACAGAACAGAGATTACACAGAGTATTACCTAGAAAGACCACGGTATTTAGCAAGTCCTCTTGAGAAACCACTGCTCTTTCTGCAGCAACAAAATCTGAATAATAACCAAGGCAAATTCAACAGATATATTTCTGGAAAAAACAAAAACAGAAGATATACCTCCTCAGTGATGCAAGATAATCCTCTCTAGAGATACTCTGCATTTCTTCCAGATCTCTGCTATAATCACTAGCCTGCATAATACTACCAGCATTCATTAGTTTACATTGGTAGCCAGGCTTTTCGGTATATAAAAAAAAAGTATCCTCTATGGATACAAATATTACCATCGGCTATATCGGGCGATACATATCAATATCAAATATATTGGCTACAATTTTCTTTCTTTTTTTTGGAATTGAAACCCATCAGGAAAATATCAAATGGTATATTATGATATATTATTGATACAACAACATATCATAATTTCTTTGTGGGATTGGGAAATACAGATAGATATTTCATTGCATATTGCTCAGATTAAAAAGTGTAGGAGGCATGGGATTGCAACTGCCTTTTTTCCCCTTTATTGGGGGTGGAGGTTAAGAACTTTCTGATTCCATTATGCTACAAATGTTTAGGGTTTGTTGCTATGCAGATTCTTTCATAAGACTTTGTCATTCTATTCACGAGATTTGTCTGTCTTGAAGTCTAGAGGTCAAATGTATGCAACATTAACCAGGTATTAAATGAGCTGTTTTTATAATATGGATCATGAACCTTAATATTATGCTAAGAGACATGTTTGGAAATGGTTTCTTACATAATATAAAATAAGATTGCATATAATAGAATAAAAATTGTTTGACCGTTCCCAAGACCCGCAGATACAAAATTTCATACACCAGACTTCCCCGACACCATCTCAAAGGCTTTTTCCAATTTTGGGGAGAAGAAAAGAGAGGGTGGAGTTTTCTAATATTTCAGCTTCAATTATGCTGTAATATTACCGGAAAGTTAATGAGGGTCCCAGGACCCCAGTACTTCAAGGCAGCAAGATCATATGCCCTAGCAGCTGCTTCCTCATCATCATATGCACCTGCCCAATCATGTTTGTCAGAACCCCTAAAAAACAAAAATCAGAAGAAAAGGACAAAAAAAGGAAAATTTTCTTGTGTTGCATTTGCCTACTCACCCAAATAAACTGCCACAATGGTTTCAGCACCATCAAATTTCCATGGAAAATGAAAGAAAGTTAAAGGCACGTCAGATCTTTGCTAAACTCTTAAAATTTGTATGAATATTACCTTACACTTAGAAAACTGAACAAATTTGAAAAACAAAATTAAGAACACCTTGTTTGCCTTTCTTATTCTGATTCTGGTTCCAGGTGCTCTTATCCCAAAGGTGAGCTTCATATCGACCAGTCCATCTATGCCTGGTATTTTCACAAAATCCCAATGTATCATATCAATAAATTTAGGAGAAAGCAATATAACTCAATTGATTAACTCAATTAAAAAATACAATCAAAGGCTGAGGCTATGTTAGATTGGGTAGAAAACAATTGATAGGAAATATTTTTCCTAATTTCTTTCCTCTGTTTTGGCAGGACATGGGAGATGAAAAATAAATTACAATCATCAAATTTTACATTGGAAGTGATTCCCACCACAGTGGCATTACAATCATTGCCAACAACACAGCAGTCATCCCACAGCTACCTTTACCACCACCACCATTACCCTACCACCACTATTTCCACCGCCATTGCCCTCACCATGTCACTGCTTGTTAGAGCATACCTAGATTTGAAAAACCCAAATTAGAAAAACGACACATAATGCAGCAAATTATAAGCATCCTGTTGGAAAATAATCAAATTGCTTTAAATTCTTTTGTTAAAAAATGTATAACACGTATGAATAAGTTGTGTTTGCATGATGAAACTCTTTGGTACCTCCCATTTCAACACAACTAGCACCATCTCTACCCCCACCAACACCAACATTATCACTCACCAACATAGATGACACTACCGCCGCCCCCATCCCACTCCCCCACCACTGCTATCCCGCCACAATTAATTATTTACAATAGTAAAAAGGTCTCCCAATGTACCAATCTCCGCCAAGTCAGAATTTCTTGAGATTAAAACCTTTGACGATCATTAGAATTATCATATTATTTCATATTTTCAAAGTACAGTATTAAACATCATAACATATCTGAATCCATACTTAAAGTTCTTGTCTTGAAGAATTTAAAATTGATTTCTTTTCCTTTACCATTATCTCACTTCCTTCTTGAAAATTACAGAATTGTGGAGCTGCTTGGTGTACAGTTTTTTTCTGGATTGCTTCTTAAATTCAAAATAAAATGTTAAAAAACTTTCTCCAAATCAAATTTGAAAATCGCCCCACATTATCTAGGAAATTGCCACCAATTAATACCAACAAACCATAGATAATTTTGTCATTTATAGGGTAAAATAAGAACCAATTCTTTAATTATATAAATTTTCTTATTTTCATCAAAGATTGGGCCTATTACAGAAAGCAACTTCTTCAATAAAATATAATAAAACGGTACAAAGTTATAACACTTTAACCACTTTAATAAATTATTGAATATGAGCCGTATAATAATTTTAATACTTCATGCCCCTTTTTTCATAAAACAAAATTGAGCCCATTACAAAAAAAATAACATTTCTAATAGAATATTACAAAATTATACGATATTATAATATTTAATAAATTACTAAAAATGAGCCTCGAGGCAATTCTAATACACCATGCATGGAACGAGACAAATTGCTTTAGGTCTATTTAATGTGGTCTTAAATTATATTATGGAAAAAGTTGTTTCTAACCTTACATCGTCAGGTCAGACGAGAACTAACTCTACCGTTGAGCCAACCTCAATTTTTCAAGTTAATAAGCCATTTTCAAAGAGGTTACCGATCAAATGAAAGAAAATTAGCTGAAGACTATTTCTTTGGTAAACATCTTTCCATCTTTGTCCAATGAAACGAAACGGAGGCTAAAAGTAACCCAAACAATACCAATTTGTCAAAGAATAAACAACAGAGTGGACTAATTACGAGCAAGGATTAAGCAAAATCAAAATTCTTAACAAATTTCATTTCTATGAAATTCATCGAAAGAGAGGAGAGGAGGAACCTGGTCACCCCGCGATAGATTGAGCTCCGTTTGCCAGCAGTAGAAGGCGGCATTTTGCTTATCCTCTCTTTAGCAGTTGAACCTCCTCTCTCTCTCTTCATTTTCTTCATCAGCCCGCCTCTCACCATCACCAAACTGTGCTTCTGCTGCTGCAGCTGCTGATCACTATCCATCATCCTCACCACTATCCCCACCGCTTCTGATCCTTCCCCACCACCACCGTCCCCGACACGTCCGCCGCCGCCGACGCCTTCCACTTTCAATCCTCCAACTCCTTCACTCTCCATCTCCCGTTAAGCCCCGAAACCCTCAGTGAGAGAATGATCGGGTGTTTTCTTTTACTGTGAGGGGCAAGAGACTTCCAGAGGCAGTGTAGGGAAGGACGGGGGAGTAAAAGTATGATAAAGGGCTCGATGGTTTTCCAAATGACGGCAAATTAGGCTGATTGGGAGGAGCATGTCTAACTAACGGCTAGGTTTAGGTGGAGGGTATTGTTGGAAGTTCAGTATCTTTTAAAACTGTGTTTAGTCAGTTTTCCACGTGAGAGGAAACGCCACCTGTCAGTTGTTGTCCATGATAGACCACCGCAGCCACGTGTCGAAAATCAGGCTATCATATCATTGCAAACGCATCGTTTTGGATTCTGTCGTTTCGTAGGCCTTTTTCGTAGGCGTTTTGGTATGTATAAATTTAGTAATTTTTTTCTGAATTTTTGACAAATTTAAATTATAAGTCTTTTGATTTTCAGTCAGGGTAATCAGGCTATCATTCAATGCTTGGCATTTTTTATATATTTGAAAAAAAGAAATTAAAAAAATAAAAAGAAAAAAAAGGTCAAAATACTACTTGTAAAATAGTGGTTTTAAGAAGACTATAAATGGATACAATAGATCATAATTTTTTTATTTTTCATTTTTTATTTTTTTTTGGGAGGGGGGATTTGTTAGGTCAAGTGTGGAGAATTCCATATGAAACCTATAATTGTTATGGTCTTAACTTAGACATTTGGCCATAACCTTATTGACATAGGTTACAATTTGTCAACCTAGGATATTATGATTGCATTTGAAACTAATAATATATTTACTATAGTGGAATTATAATTTTTATTTTAGATTTATTTTTAATAGTAGTGGGTCCATAGACGACACGGGTTGGTCCAATTGCGGCAATGGACAATCTGGCGGCCAGCAATTTAGCCAATAAGGCCCAACAAAGACGCGAAACCCAAAAGTTATATAACCATCCCATCTGCTGCGTGCAGGCCCGTAAGGGACTAACGACCCAACCGTAGAAATTGCCTCTGTAATTTCATCAATCGCAACAAAGTCCACCCTTTACCTCAATGGTAGTAGTCTAACAGTGCAAAAGACGTCGGTGCAACAGGTTTCAACTAATGGAGTTAGTGGTCAACCATGGGGAATCATCGTATTTGCCGACCAACGTCAATCCACCAAACCCACGCGATGGGAGACCTGACTCTTGTCGGCCACCATCCACCATTCAATGCCACAAGATAATATCTGATACGGCGGCTCTTGTCAACGCCTAGCGGTCGAAAAATCTTAGAGGAACACCTGCCATCAATCTTGACGCTAAAGCATTTTTCGTAAAGAATTATAAACTCCCTCACCATCCATAGGAGGGAGAGGGCAATTCCCGGTGGACAAACTACCCACAAGCGAGACTTACAGAGCAAAAGAAAGAACCAAGCATTCTTTCTGAGAGTGATTCTTTCTCCCATAGTAAACCACTCCCTATTGAGTGCATCCTCAATTAGCGACTCCACGCGAGTGTATCCCTAGTGAGCCACCAATCCCATGTGACTACAAAGGAGTCCAGTCCTCCTTCCTCTTCAAGCTGCCCCTACATCGGGCGCACCTAAAGGGGCCAGTCCTCCTCTCACATCCCCCACTCACGTGCAATTTTATATTTTCTCATATTCTCTTTGTATCTTTTTTATTTCAAAGAAAGATTTCTGACTTAAGTATCGAAAGATAAATCGATGAGTAAATTCTGCTAATCCTCTAACATTTTATTTGTAGTTTACGATGTGTAGATTACAGGTTAGCAGCGACGAATACCGAACCTACTCTAATTCGATCAGCAGTGAAAGATCGGATGGTTTCCTAATTTGTATCATAACCCAATAACTTGAGTGGCATCATTGGCGCCGTATATGGGAAGTGACAAAATGAACACTGCTCTGTGGATTAAAAACCAAGCTGAAAAACGCTAGAGGCTCTTGGGCCGACGAATTGCCTTCCATCCTCTAGTCATATAGTACCACCCCCAAAAAACTAACCCACGAGACACCCTTCAACTTATGCTACGGAATGAAAGCGATCATCCCGATGAAAGTTGGTCTACCTAGCCTGCGAGTCAAGAGCTTCGACCCCTTTAGCAACCCCGAGAGGCTCAAAAAACACCTCAACCTACTTGAGGAAGTCTGAGGCGTAGTACATTTTCGGACTACAACGTATTAGTAGCGGATCACGCAATATTATAATAAAAGTGTAAAAACCTACCAATTCAATGTGGGGGACCTCATCCTATAGAGTATAGAGGCAACTGAAAAAACTGCCAATTAGAGTAAGCTCTCTCTTAATTAGGAGTGACCATTCTTTGTCTTGGCGATCCTTCAAATTGGTGCGTACAAGCTACGCACCCCTAATGGCAAGCTCGTCCCAAGGATGTAAAATGCCATCCACCTCAAAAAGTACTACTAATGAGACCGAGATGAACCCAGGTAAGAACCTCATGCATCATTCCGAATGCTTGTAACTGTATCACATTTTTTCATCAATAAAATTGTTGTTTATTCATATTTACTTGCCCATGTGATCGTATGCATGTTTGTTATTCTACCAAATCAAGTGACCCAAACTATCCCAAAATCAAGTAGGATTCATCCTGGCTTGCTTTGTGACCTTTTGGGGGTCGAAGAACCTCGGCCTGGAGTCGAGCGGCCCATTAAACGGTTAAATATTAAACCTTAGTTTCACACCAAGTAACCCAGTGGTGGCCGAAAACCAAGCATGGGGCCATTGGAACTCCCAACCAAATGACCTACAAAATCTTAGGGGGCTTCTACAGCGAGCATGCAACGACCTCCCCCTGACAAAGAGAGCATCCTCAGTCAACGACGGTTGACAGGCTAAGACCAGACATGTACAAGCAACGACATCCTGGGACGGGATCGAGTGCCAATATGACAATACATGGATAACGACCTGTGATTTTGTCAGGACCCGACTGCCGCAGCCATAAAACCCAGCTAGCCCTAGCAAGGTTCACCCTCGGGCGTGCGATGATGTCCTACTTATAGGATAAAGCACCCCACAAGATAAGGTGTCACAACATTTCCCCCTCAAGGGAATAAGTGCCACTGGGCCAATGCACCTCAGACGAACCCAGCAATGATAACTGCAACGCTTAGCTAGATGAAGAAAGAAAAGGAAATTCTACATGGCAGCTCAAGCAATTAGAAACATTGATCGTAACTATCAGGTTGGTCTCATTACAATCTATCATGAATATAAAAGCAGACCATTTTTCCTTAAAAAGGGAAAGAAAGGGGGGATCTAATGGGTTGGAGAAGTCTGGCTCTACGGTAGGTCTCCTCCTGGTCGAGAAGATGAAGGCTCGACAGTCCTCGCATGAGAAAAAAGCAAGTCTGACTTTTGCGTAGCGCTGGCGTTTGTTGGGTGAAGTAGAGAGATCAGAGAGTCTAGAGCTACCAACTGCACGATTCACCGGTAGAGGTAAATGCCGTCCCAAAATTTACCCTCCAACACCTTCCTGAGGTCCACTGTCAAAATGGAGCCCCTCAACTGATTCTCAAGTTGAAGGCAGTGCCTACGAAAAAGATGATACCGCTCATGTGAGTCACGAAGCGACCCTTCGAGGGAAATAATCCTCTCCTCGGCCACTCACAATTTGCCCTCCAAGGCATCAACTCACTCGACTATGGCTCCGTGCTCCAACGAACTGATGCACCCTTGAGCCAAGAAACCAATTGCCATCAAAGGTTGGAGAGTCCTTTCCTGAACCTGCTAGCAACAAACACATTAGAAGAATGGAGGTGTTGCAAGCAACAACAGATCGTGAGAGGAGTTGAGTGGCAGAAGGGCGATCTACAAGCGAAGGAAAATTCTGACAGGAGAAGGGAACAGAAAATAGAATGGGGAGAGGGAAATACATAACAGACAGGAGAGAGAATTGGATGTAATTTGTTAGCCTCAGAGACTGTTCCGTATCATTCATATATTGGCACGTAATACAGAATAAGGAAATAAGGAAAATACTGAAAAACGGGCCCACAAAAATTAACAACAAATATCAGAAAAAGACAACAATAAGTAATAACCTAAGTCCGATGAAATCGTGATATTTTTCGGGTACCCGGGTGGGGCTGACTACTATGGCAAAGCTCCCCAGGAGGACCAACTGGGTTTGTGGGCTGGGCCGGACGCTGGGCGGGCTCTCTGGTGGCTAGGCCTGTAACATACCCATCTTAATTGAAAATCACCTTGTCCTCAAGGTGAAACTCCGGAAAGTCCTGCTGAAGTTTCGCTGCCGATTCCTAAGTGGCTTCCTCTGGAGTGTGTGCATGCCATTGAACCAGGAGCTGGGGTACTGATTTCCCTTGCTGCAACGTCCTACGAAAGCCTAGCAGTTGTGTGGGAAAAACCAAGGGGTGAGAGCCCACAGCTTCGGCCGGAAGGTCCATGTGGTGGTTGGCAGGATCGCCCTGACATTTCTTGAGGAGGGATATATGAAATAGTTGTGAATTCGGAAAGAGGCGGGCAATTGCAGTCGGTAGGCAACGGAACCCACGTGGGCCACTATTCGGAAGGGCCCATAGTAGTGTTTCGCGAACTTGTTGGACTGGCGACGAGCGGCGGTAGTCTGGCGATAAGGTTGCAGTTTGATGAAGACTCAATTGTCAAGATGAAACTCTCGATCTGTGCGATGCACGTCTGCCTGAGTTTTCTTTCAAAATTGGGCCCGTTGTAGGTTTGCCTTAAGGGCAGCAAGGACAGTGGATCTGTCGGAGAGTAGGTCGTCTACTGCAGTGATTGGCGAAGTGCCCTGTGCATAATCGTGCAGGTTGGGTGGTGAGCGGCCATAAACTGCTTCAAAAGGCGTCATCTTAATGGCTGAATGCCATGCTGTATTGTAATACCATTCATCCCAAGGAAGGAACTGCCCCCAAGTCGCCAGGTGGTCAGCACCGAAGCTGCGGAGATAATCTTCTAAGCATCGATTGATGACTTCTGTTTGACCGTCCGTCTGAGGGTGGTAGGCGCTCCTGGTTGAGAAGGATGTGCCCTGTAGTCTGAATAGCTCTTGCCAAAAGTACTCATAAGGATCGGATCACGGTCAGAGATGATATCCTTCGGGAACCCATGAAGACGGAAAATGTCAGTAACAAACACAGCGGCAGGTTTACTGCGGTAAAGGGGCTGCTCATGGCAGAAAAGTGAGCATACTTGGACAAGGAATCGATGACCACCAAAATCACAGTGCGTCCTTTGGATGCTAGAAGATGCGTGATAAAATCCATGGAGATAGACTCCCATATTCGTCCGGGAATAGGGAGAGGCTGGAGTAGTCCGCCTGGCGGCGTGTTGATGGGCTTGACCTGCTGGCAGGTCGCACAAGTAGAGACAAATCGGTGGACGTCATTCCGCAGTCCTGGCTAGTAAAAGGAAGTTGAAATTCTTGCCAATGTACGCTGCATGTCGGCATGTCCCCCCACTGGAGAGCTGTGATACTCGTGCATAATCAATTCATGTAGAGCTGACTCAGGGGGAATGAAGAGGCAGTTTTTAAAGAATATTAGTCCATCCCGAACAGTATAGTGCTCGAATTTTTTTGAGCAGTCGACGATGGATTTGATCAGAGTAGTTGTGGAAGGCTGTCGCTGGTAGTATTCTCGAAGGGCTGCCAACAGTGCTATGATGGGTTACGACACCATTTACAGCGCATAGCATTTTACCTCCTGCTCATAGTTTTTTTCTTCCTGTTGTCTAGACAGGGTGTCCGCCGGCCCATTCTTCTTGCCTGGGTGGTACATTATATCAAAATCATATCCAATTAATTTGGTTATCTATTTTTGTTGTTCCGGAGTATGCACAGCCTGTGTCATTAGGGCCCGAAGGGGTTGATGATCTGTCTGGATAACAAACATGGCTCCCACGAGGTATTGGCGCCACTTCTTGACCGCTTCTGTGACTGCATATAGCTCACGGACATATGTAGAAGAAGTCTACAGCTTTGGACAGAGCTGACAGCTGAAAAACGCCAAGGGTCGTCCTGCTTGCACCAAGACAGCACCGACGCCATTACCTGAAGCATCAGTTTGCACTATGAAGGGCTGGGAGAAATCTGGTAAAGCCAGGATGGGAGTGGAGCTAAGTGCAGTTTTAAGGGCCTCAAAGGAAGATGTAGCTTCGTCTCC
>JAOVVI020001506.1:0-24101 GCA_028571085.2 Nepenthes alata
ACTCGGTTGGCTGCATCAGATTCAAAATTGAATGTAAAATATACTTAAAATTTTCATCAAATTCATACTAGAATGAGCAAATTTCAGTTACTAAACTCTACTGTACATTGCTAATGTCTGAATTTTTATATGATTTATTTGGTCGATTTATACCATGAAATTTTTATTGAGTATATTTTAAGATATTAGCTAAATTATCATATTTTATGTTGGAATAATCCTTACCGTTACCATGTTAGAATAATCAAAATTCAGAAACATGTATCATAAAGTTGATTTTACAACCTGCTGTTATATTTGCTAATATTCTAATTTTTACATACTGTTAATAGCCGATTTATCCCATAAACATTTTAGTAAAGAAACTATAATATATTGGCTAAAGCACTATATTTTTATTTTGGAATAGTTCTCATGAATTAGGCAGGTTTATAGAGTTTAATATTCGTTGGCAGTTTGAACAGAGAAAATCAAGGGCCTGCTATTGATGCTGATTTTCTTTATATTTTTAATCGATTCAAACTCTATAAAAATTAATATGTAAACTTTAATGAACCCTCTAAGATATCATGAAGCTTGCAATAAAATCCGGTGCTCAAAGTGGTACGACGACTAGAACAAAACGACGCCACAATCAAAGGGTCCACCGAGCACATCAAGGTTCGGACTGACATTGCGGCTATTGTCTACTATATTTGGAAGGGACGGAATAGTTGTCTCTTTGATCACAACAGCTCTTTTGAAAATAGAAAAATAATTCATATCGTCTAAAATTTTCTGACAGTGAAAAGTTAAAGGGTAACGGTAATTCTTAAAAAACTATGGAGTAGTTTCACCCCACCCTCTTCATAGAGGGTGGCATGGGTCTCATTTTCGTGATTTGTCAATGCTTGTTTCGATTTTGTAATTAGGTTATTTGGTTCATTCTTCTATTTGTTTCAATTGCTTGTACGTAATATTTTGATAAAATATATATCTTACTGAATAATTACTTTAACGGCTAATTAAACTTGAAAAATAAGATGTCAAACCTTGCAAACCGTATTAAAAATAGCTTAAAAGAAAACCAAGTCCATGCTTCTTGACTTACCACGACATTATTTTTCATGTCTGACAAAATAAGTCATTAAAGTACTAAAATAAAGATAAAATTAATTTTTTTTATATATTATTTGAATGCATGCTTATAAAATAAGAATCAAACATGATAGAGTTAATTTTTTTATTTACTCTTATTCATTATATTTGCATTAAGATAAATTTTAATATAAAACTATATTTTATTCATTTTAATTTCATTCCATGGTAAGAAAATAAAAGCTTACAATATTTTTCTCATTTCACCTTACTTTCTTCCATGATTACACATCCAAACAAAACAAATCCTACGTTACCGACTAACAGAGATCGTTTGACATTAAAACAGGCCATCTCAGTAAAGGTCAATTGTTTGAAAAACACAAAATAAATAATAACTTTTAAAGCAGCATTTTTACGAAAAGAGAGGTAATATTTTTAAAGAAGATTTTAGAAAATCTACAAAATATTATCTTAATAATAAAAATAAGAATCGTTAAATTAACAGTCAGCCCTTCGGATAGGATCCACCCCCTCCCTACTCGGACCAATCATGATTGTCCAGAAAATTTGAGCCCTTAAAAATAAAAACCATGATGCATGCAGTAATATGATCCATCACACCCACAACTTCGACGGTCATTAATGTTAGCCATCGACTCCGCCAACCCAAATCCTCTTGCCAGGCAACGAAATGAAAGAAATATCAGTCGGGAGAAACCACGAGCAGGCCTACAAAACGCTCTACCGCTGCCCAGAATCTGGAGAGCCATCTCCATAAGACACTAGCCCCTTCTTTCCAGGTGGGCTAGCCGTAGGGGACCTTGACGTGCCTTTGTTTGCTGGTTTTGTTGCCGGGATTGAGTCCCTAGAGGACCTTGAAGCTGATGGGCTGTGGTTCGGGGTACGGCTCCGGCTAGAGGATGCTGGGTGCTTCTCAGCATGTGGAGAGGGGCGATACCTGGAGGGCTCAACAGGAGATCGGCTGCGAATCGGACTACGGCTATAACCGCGACGGCGATGGGGAGGGCTTCGTGACAGACTTGGACTCCTTGTCCTGCTTTTCCGGGCTCTGTATCTGCCAATAAGGGTCATAGAAGCACTACATAGTCAGAGATTAGTAGCCTCAGAGATTGTAATCCGTTCATGCTATTAGGAAGGCAGCCTAGGCCACCACCACCCCGAGGGCTGCCTCCCTCGTGCCATCCTTCGGGTCCTCTTTCGATTTCTACTCTCTACTATGGATGCATCTCCCATTCCCTCTTCCTATCAAACATTTAGGCCTCCACATGGCCCAAGCTGCGTGAAGGAGGTAAAGGCAGGCCCGCTGTCATATACAATGTACACACACACTGTTTATATGTACTGCTTAATCGTATAATTATGCACGTCTAAGGTAGGGGATTTTATTTGGTTCTAGAAAGTTCTGGGATAGTTAAGAGAATTCAAGAGCGAGGAAAATAGGATGGAAATATGTACTTTATTCTAAAATGTTCATATAGGGAGTGAGAGTAGTTTTGGAAGATTCTTGGAGGGGAACGTTTGCAAAGAATATTCTAAAAAATGGATCCTGACTATCAAATAAGACAAGTCCAAGCTATTTGTTGAGGTGGCATTCTTGTACAGAGGGGTAACCTTCCCTCCATTAGAGACGAGCCAAGAGTAGTGCAACCAAGAAAGTGGCCAAATCTTGACAGCTTTAGGGTGGGGGTGTGTGCAAGTGAAGTGTGTTTTCCTTGGAAACCGTCTCTCTACAAACTTAGGGTGGGAGCAGTGGGAAAATATTAGCTTGTCAACATCACACGTGAATGTATTAGACATAGCAAGGTTAGCCGTAATACCATGCAGCCCCTATTTACTTTTGCGCCTTTTGCAGCACAGCAAGGCCTAACCAAATTAGCAAAGTTGTCGTGGCAATAGTCCAAAAAGAATGGCCAAAGCTGAAGACCAGGGCAGTATAGGGTCAAAGTGTATACCCAAATCCAAACAAAGGGAATTGAGAATTGAGTATGAGCTCAAGAAAAAATAGTGGCTTGACAACTGAAATTACAGGCAAAAGAACTATAGCTTGCATGAATATTTAAGGCCTAGACCGAGAGAGTGCACCAGTGATATAAATCAAATTCATCTAGGAAAAAGAGGTGGTAAAAATCAAACCACCAACCAAACTTGTTCAAAAATTGTGGCCCAACATTAAGGAGAAAAGTTATTAAAGAGAATAATAGTTGGCCGTTTCCTACCTCACAGGAGACCTTCTTGGGCTTCTATAATGCCTTGGAGAACGATCAGAATACCTCCTGTGACTCGAATATCTAAAAAATGTAAAACCATATATAGATAATTGACACTCGGGGAATGCCACTAAAGCAATGGCTCACAGGAATAACAGATTTATCATAATCAATACCTGTCGCGTCCACTTCTTCCATCATAATGATAACAATCCGGAGAAGGGGTCCTGTATCTTCGAGCATAAGAGTATCGATCGCTGAAACCTCTCCCCCTTCTAATACGTTTAGGGGAGCCATCCGGGGAAGGACCTCTAGACAAGCTCCTTCCACGGTGAGAAGGAGGTGATCTAGGCCTACGCAGAGGGCTACGACTCCTACGGTCAGAAGGAGGTGATCTTGCCTTCCGTGGGGGGCTGCGACTCCTGGAATAACGGCGCTGATTACCCCATCTAGGAGACTGGACTGGACTGCGGCTAGCAACTCTCCTTGAAGGTACCAGGCCTGAACTCCTGCTTATACTTCTACGCGGCGATCTTACAGGGCTTATGCTTCTACGTGCCGACCTGACAGGGCTTCTGCTTCTTCCAGTAGCTCTTGCAGGGCTTTTCTCAACTGATCTAAGTGCTGCGGTTCGCCGGGGACTTGGGCTGCTGTTTTTTCCGCTTCTGCTCATGCTTCTTGACCGGCTCCTGCTGATGCTTCTTGCTGAGCTCCTGATGCTGCCACTCTTTCCAAGACTTTTGCTGATACTTCTATGTGCATCTCGCACAGGGCTTCTACCGACACTTGCACTCCTGTCCAAACTCCTTTTGGGGCTCATGCTACGGCTCCTGCTCATACTCCTCTCAGGACTAATGCTCATACTCTTACTCATGACCCTTTTAGGACTTATGCTCCGGCTCCTGCTCATCAACTTGACATAAAATACCAGGAAGAATCAGTAATCATAAACATAGACGTCGAGAAAAATAGAATATACACCTAGATTTGCCTGGATGGTCGTCTACCACTTCAGGTTTCCCTCCTCCACATCTGTCAGATCGGATATCTCTTTCATATTTATTGCTCTGTTCTCCATTTTCCTTTGGAGATTTGCCAACCTTTATACCAAGCAAATCAGCATCCTCTCTTGCTTTTTGATGGTTATCAGCAATTTCATTCTCTACAATAGGAGAGTGATTCCCAGCTGCAGAAATCCATGACAACTAGTAGTCTTAGAGCACTCACACCAAATACAAAAGATGAAAAAAATCCAAGACAAAAATGTAAGTGATTATGCTTAAACCAAGACGACATTGAACATTATGCAAAAACTCCCTTTTTTTGTTTAAAAAAGAGCTCCTAATTTTGACATAAAAGATCTGATGATAGAAAATCAAAGGGACGTCATAAACTAATATCATGCAAACAAAGGAAAAAAAGATTTTGGACAAAGAGGTAGAAATATTATCTTAGAATGTGAGACTGTTGCACAAGGAACTAAGGATTCATAGCCTTCATCATATAATATGCATGCCATGGATGAAAACATTAGTATTGGCACTGGTCACGATCAGACTAATATCGGACAATTCATATTGATATTGGATCTATAAAAAGTAAAAATTTTTTGAGCATCATAAATTGACAGGCACATGTTGGCCAAATATTTGATATATTGGCCTTATGTTATGTACATTGACATAAACGTATCGGCCAAATATAGGATATATTGGCATTATATTACGTACATTATTGATATGACAACATATTGTGATTCCACTAATGTATCAATAAATATCCCCAATATTGATATATATCAGCTGATATTTTTACCCATGACATATGCTGGAAAAACACAAGAGTAAATACAAAGTCTCTTCCTTACAAAGCAAATGAAACTAAAGGCCATTGCACGCCGAAAAAACAGTAGTAAATACAAAGATTCTGCCTTACAAAGCAAATCAAATTGAACGCAATTACACAGTAAATAATATGCAGTATGCCAAATGTACAGTGCAGCGTACAGACATGCAACCAGAAGCATCTCGGTTTATGCAGTGACCTACAAAAGTCCATACACAAATTAATCGTTGCACGATATATAATATGTAACTATATTTCTAATTAACAGGAATACAGTATGGAACCCGTAAAAACACCAATTTCAATAGCTTTTCCAATTTATGTTTAGGTTGATAATCATGCTGATTGATATACGACAAAAGCACTATCTCCAAGCCTTACACCATTCCTCCCTATAGAGTATACACACGACATTGTCACATGATCAAAAAGCCATTATTTGCTGCATCACTACCTCACCTTACGTCCTTAGCAGCATATTAGCAAACCAATTAAATTGATTGTCTCCAAACAGACTGACTAGGAGAATTTGCCAATGAAGATCCATATGTAACAAATTTTTACTTCAATCCTAATGGGGAATTAATATCACCACACATTCAATATTGAAAAAACATGCAATTTTCCCTTTGCATGACTCAATCAAGAAACAAGTCATGCATTAACAAATTCTTCTCAAATATAGTGCACTCTTCAAAAAGACTTTATGATGCTCCTTTTTCTGACAGACAATCAAGGACTAATGTTAGGAGTGTCTTTCATTCATCAAGGTCAAAATAATGATAGTTATAATAATAATTGTTATTATAATAGCTATAACACATATGTTCTGGAAATTAACATAGAGAATCGCTGGAGCAAGTATCTGGAATGTGTGCAGGGTAGTACAAAATACAGCACAGACAGAAGCTAGACCAAAGAGAGATTAACAACACAATCCAACTCCACAAGAAAACAAAAACATGGTTGAAAACATACCTGTTATCATCTGCAAATCATCTTTCTGCTTTTGATCAGGACCTTTAGCATCAACCTCATTATCCTCAGAACTATTCTCACTTTCCCCACTCTCAGCCTCAGTAGGACTATTGGATGACCTTCCAGATTGCAATAAGCAATATGGAACTTGCATTAGTTATCCACAAATCAATCACAATAAACATAAGAAACAGAAACCAACATTTAAAATAAACAAAGGGAAGAACAATAAACCATTTCACTAGGAATTACTTTTGGTTTCAAAGTTGCAGGAAAGTAAACAAGGGATGGCATAAAATCTCAGAGAAAGTTATAACACGATCCCAGCCTAACAATAGAAAATGTCTCACACAGCAGCAATTTGCAATGTGGCATTACAATCCAGTCTTCAATGTAATACCAAGCAGCATAAATGCAGATTGACAAACTTATATACAGCTGCACAATAAAAATATCTGGCAGCATAAACAGTAAGAACACAAGACTCTTTCACAATGTCACGAGAGGATGCAATAAGTAGTATCGCAACTATTCAGAGTTTCTGTTAATTGTATCTCAGACTTAATGCTACGAGATAATACTATATCAAATTTTGAACCAACATATCCCTTGACGTGCAACAGAAACTATTTGCACAGAATTTTGGAAATAAAACAAGAGAAATGTTGTATCATAGACATAAAAATGAAAAAATCTGATAGTACCTTTTAGATCTCTGCTTTGATCGTTTATCACGCCTTCTTCGCTTCTTCTCATGCCGTCTATCCCGCCGCTTTCCACGTCTGTATTTATCTCGTTTAGACCTCTTTCTCTTCCTGCGCCTGTCATCACTTGAAGAACTCATGTCAGACATTGATGATGAATCCAATTCAGAATCAGTATCAGACTCAGAAGTATCCAGCTCCGAATCTGAGGAGCTGTCAGAATCAGACTCATAATATTTTCTTCTCTTCCTTTTATCTCTTGAAGATTTCTTGTATCTTCGCTTTTCCCGAGTGTCATTACTCATAGCCTCAGCAGGAGCATCCTTAGCCAACTTCAACTTAGAAAGTTTCTTCCTGTCTGCATGTTAAGGTGAAGAAATCAAGCTCAAAAAGATGGAGAGGTCAATATACAAAAAACATACATGATGACACACAAGTCTAAATATATGAAGAATGAAGACTTGATCCAAACCAGTTTCAGAATATCACAGAATGCTTACCACTTTCAGTACATTCACCACAGTTGATAATTTTTGCAGTAACAATTGGTCTACCCTCTTCATCACCTGCATCCTCAATTTTCTTCAGAACTTCGCATCCTTGAACCAGCTTACCAAATACCACATTCTTTCTGCCAAATAATGGAATGTACGAGGCCAGAAATGTGAACAACTTAAGCAATTCAATACAAAAACTTAGAATATGTCTCGTAAACAAAATAAAAAATTCCTCAATATATATTCCATTGTCAAAAAAACAAAGCTGTAACATCGGATCTATAATATGGATCCTTTGCCTTTCTGCTTACAACTCCAAAGCTATCCGAAAAGTTTAACACCAGCCCCCCCCCCCAAAAAAGGAAATAATAAAATAATAAAAAAAAGTGTTTGAACAAGAGGCAAAAAATAAGAAAATAAATCTACTAAATTAGAGAAAATACCATATATGTCAAAACATCATAACTTTGGACAAGCCTACAAAAATGCCATACTTTTCCTGGAAAAAATGTAGGACTGTGGAACTTGACAAATTCAATGAATGGACTGCTGAATTTATAATCATCACCAGACATTCAATATATCAATATGAAAAAATTGATCCCATGGATGGCATGGCCAAATGAGTCTCTTCACCATGCCGCTTACATTTACAATTCCATAACTATTTAATTACGTTTCGGCGGGGGGGAGGAGAGAGACTAACCGGTCCAGGCTATGATCAGCCTTGAAGGTGAGACTGAATATTGAGCCACAGGTGTCACGGTCACTAACTGACATAGAAAGAAGACCACGTTCATCATGCTTTAGCTTTGGAAGTTCGTCTGAAACAAAATAAAAGCTATATTTAATACTCATTGAACAGATCAAGGATTAAACATGAACTGAGTAGACGAAACCACAAAATGCATAACTTTGCAATGGCAAAGTTCACCATTTCAAATACAGCCGTGTAGCTCAAAAATAAAATTAAAGACTTCGCCTAGTCAGCATATTGGAACCACCCACAGCAACATAACCCTCTACGAACAAATGAATCTTGGGCTAAGGTGAAAACTCCATAAAAACCAAATTATAGTATTAGCTTTTCAAACTCAAGTTTCTGACCAAAATAAAATGACAAATGAAAGTCGCATAATCTGTCCAAAAAACAAGATTAATAAAGAGGTATGTCTACCCATGCACCACCCAAATGGATTACATCACATATAATAAGCCATCTTAAGGCAGAATTTAAACCACCTTTCTTGAAGCTCTTGAATCTGCAATGTTAATTGCTAACTATTTCTTAGCGTCACACAAAATTGAAATGCTATGCCAAATCCATGGATAAATATAAAATATAAGACTACACAAAAGCACACGGTTGAATTTTTTAACAAGCAATGCTAAAGCCGCAAAAAAAAAAAAAATCTCCAACAGGATGCAATCCTTCTTCTAACATAAAGAAATTACCACAACTAGATTTTTTCCAATCAGAGGTTTTAGCTTTCACTTAAATTTTATTTTTCTTTAGGTGGAGGGGGGAGGGGTTGGAGCATAGACTAAAATACGAACAGCAGCATGTACTGCAAGTATTATGACACCACAGCGACAAACCTTATGTTTGCAAACAACAGCCCGCAACACCGTAGAATTTGTAAAACCATGGTTTGGGGCTATAAAATTTGTAACCTCCCTCCAAGGGAGAGACACCAACTCATTTCAAAGGAGATAACTATTCAAAATGAATGAGGCATGGCACATCTAAAGAGAATTGCGTATGAATCCTCCAAAATATTTGTGGAGGCTGGATGATCAGTTGATCATTGTAAAAGAAGGGTGCTTAATATAATTCAAGCAAAAATGTATGAGAGATAATGCAACAGGAGAAAAAGACGTTCGATTGAGATTGAAAACAATAGGAGGGGGAGTCATCAGACTAGAAAAACTTTTGAGTGAGATAATAAAAAATGCACTACACTAAACTTAGCACTTTCAGAAGTATATTGCCTAGAGAGGATTAAGGTATTCAAACAAATGCAGTGGAACTAAGGATTTACTGATGCAGACATTTTTGTTGAGCTTGCTTATGCTGATGAAGGATGAGAAATGTCCATTCCATGTGAGGTGACTGAATGCACAAACTTAAAAAAAGTTTACAAAGCAAAGGAGAACTTCAAGGTCATCACAAAATTTGCAGAACAAGAATATACAATCCCTTCAAGAAATGGTCAATGTGTCATGGATACATATGCATTTATGACATTGAAGAAAAATGTTTTGGGGACTCCTTCAAGTGATGCGGTGCCTATCCATCTATTCTTGTGTGGGCCCATTAATATAAATAGATAAATGAGACGCCACGTCATTCAAGGGCCTCCAAATGATGTCCCATAACAACACCCATACAAGAAATGGTTAGTGAGCATATGTTCATATGTGAGAATAAAAAGATGTGCATGTGCAAGTCAATTTAAAATTGGAGTCTTCATTGTCAATCATAGTAGAAAATGTAAGAACAGAATGGGGAATATCAATTCAATTTTCACCTGGAAATTTCTCCCCATATATGCTTTCTCCAGCAGAGCCTGCAAGATTCAGTAGACCAATAAGAACCGCGTCACGTTAAAAAAATCACAAGACCATATCAAAAGGTATCTACTGTCACAGAGCATTTTGCCCAGAGAGAGAGAGAGAGAGAGAAATTAAACAATGCTTTTCCACATCAATTTGGTATTCTTATAGATCAGAGTAAGAGACGTGTTTAATACAAGGCTTTTCCAGACAGGTAGGAACATGAATAAATTCCAACATGACACCAAGATGATGTCACCTTAGTTCATAACATAAGAACCATGTATAAATTCCAACATGACACCTCGGCCCGTCAAAAACCAAAGAATAATCCCAACAAAGACACAACCTGCTCTTCTAATATTAAATTCACTAAAAATATGGATGTAGATATCAAAATAGACTTTAAATTAAGCCAATCGAGCCTGAACTATAAAAAAAACAAAATTAGCAGAACCATATTACTCCCTCGACGATCAGGCAGTTGCTTCACAGAAAAAGATGAACCGTTTTTTAAAATCACATCCTTTTTTTCTAATCAACAAATTCCTAAAACTTGTAACAGTTAAGATGGTAAAGGAAAACCATCTCTGCCTAATTCACAGATACAGCAATGATAAGCTCACACAATGTTTTACACCGTGTTTAAAACAATTACATATTTGAAAAGAGACCAAGTTGGATAACAGTGCAATCAAGCTAGTAAAAAAGTGAATATGTGTTTTTAACTGTAGAAACTTTGTAAAAGTGATTGTAAAAATTGTAAGCCGAGCACAACCCTTTCCTGATATTGGCATCTATGATGCTCCATTTATCTTGACATTGCCTTAATTCAGCAAATAAATAGTATCATCATGTAGATTGCTTTCCATGTGTTGCACCAATCAACTAATCCATTAAACAAATGGCTACATCAAACGTCTAAATTTATAGGCTAAGGAAAAAAAATGCAAAAGATATCAACTTGACGGGAATTTAAAGGTTGGGTAGCAAGAAAAAGTGATTTTGAAGGTGGAAGCACACCAATTTACTTCAAGGGACAACAAAATGCCACCAAATTTCTTGGCACTCATTCTGTACTTCATCGTGTGGTAGCACTTGCATGAGGAATGTGCATGGCACCAGAGTACAAAGCCATTTCATTCTATCATAGAACTCATTTACATAGTAAAGATATTGCCTATAGATGCACAGCATGGTTGCATTACAGATTATAGCTGAAGCCAAGAACACTCCAACCTACAATTAACATTTAAACTGACACTGAAATTAAAGGCCAGATTTATAATGCATACCCTCTTGTCTGAGGAAATCACCACCCTGCAGAATAACAGATGTCCATTAATAGTCCAACCAGAGGGAAAAGAACTAGCTCAGAAACAATGAGGATGCATATAGCAGAAGCTTTTCGAATTTTGTGGGCAGATAATTCAGCAAAAACAACCTTAAAACTACATCATTAGAAATCCAGGCATAGCATCCATGGTATCAAAGTTCGGCAGATACCTGCCAGCTTTTCAGCTTCCCAATAACATATTCATACTGATTTGGGCAGCTGTACGAAGTTCCAATTGTACTAGCTGAGATGGATTGACATAACTTGGATATAGGCCATTTTGACTGACAAAAGATGATACAGGCAAGAAGGAATCTATGCAGATCAGTTATTAATTAAATTCATTAATTTAATAGATGTTTACTTCATAAATGTTCATGTTATCTTAATTAGACTAGGATGATACATGATTTTATAATTCACAGAAATATATATGTGAATTATGATATATTCATACATAATAGATTAACAACTAATAAAATATTTTATCTAAGTCACACGTTTTGAAATCCAATAAAAAATTTTGAAAATAATTCATGATAATGCAAATTTGAAATTATCAAAGAAAATATAACAAAAGTTACTTAGATGTCTTAGAATTGTCGTCTATTATTCAAATTCTCGCACTTCTATGTCTTCTGGTTTCTAGCATTTACTAGTCATTCATAATTCTGCTCATTGAAACCATTTCAATATGCATGCATAATCCGCAACCACTACCGCGACATCTCCATCTAAAACTATGGTACCATCAGCAGTGTATCCTACAGCATAGACAAGGATAACTAACCAATGAAAGAGCAAGAGCACTTCTAACCCGTGTTTATCCAGGAATCCAAGTTTTGAGAAGATGAGATGTGATCAAGCATCACAGAATTTAAGGACACACACATAACAGATCAAAAATGCGAAACTAAAACATACCTGAGCTAATGACCCCTTTATTATCTGATGGAAAAAGGTGCCTTTGTAATGTAAGGGCTTCCCCAGCTTAGGCCCTGTACCCTTTTCTCCTGGGAAATAAAATGCCATATTGAAAATTATAGAAATTTCTCAAGCATTGCCATGATAACATCCACAAAAGGAGTTGAAAATTACAAGATCTGAAACAAACACAGAACTTATCATGCAGCTATTTCACCATATCTGTATGAGTCAGAGAGAGAGGTTAAGAGCACTTCTCAAATACAGCATAGACTACAATAGCAAAGAGAAATGGAACGATCAAAGCACGGAAAAGGGGTAGAGGAAGAGACCGACACAGACGTTAACACTGACAGACATGGAGAGGTGGGGAGAGAGAGAAAGAGGCGTCACCAAAACTGATACACAAGCAACCATACATCAAATTTAATACCATACTCGGAGAATGTTTTCCTTTCTTTCTGTACTAGTCACTTTGGTCTCAATAAGCAGCCAACCAATCCTTGGCATACAACCTACTCAAAAACCCCAAAAAAAACAAAAAAATCCTGACCTCTTAATTTAAATATGGGTCATTCTACACTAGCTAAAGCAATATTTTACCACTCTCTCCCACTGAGCTCTGTGAAAAAATTTCCTAATCTGAAGAAGACGCCAAATAAGGAAAATACCATTGCACTTGTACTTCGAACTTCCAACGAGTATGATGAAATGAACGAAACTTCTTTATCTTTTGAGTTGTTTACAGTGGGAAGTTGCAGAATCGCAATCAGATGACATAGCCACATAACATCAAGATGATTTTGTTTTAAGTATATAAAGGTGTAATAGAGATGACTAGAACATCAAGAAAGAAAGACACGCTTAGAAGTGAATTTTTGAAAAGATAAATGCCAATTAAAATGTAAATCACCTGTACACAATGCACGAAAATTCTCAGCAGTCCTTGGAGCAACATCATAAAAAAGCTATATAAGAGAGAAAGGAATTAACACCAAATCCCAATTTCGGAGAAAGAAAACTCATTTACTTAGAAGTTAGATCAAGACAACTAATGTGATGACACAAATGAAATGCACACACTAAATTTGCAATTTCTATGCAAAAATCAAAATAATACCTCAAAAACCATTCTTTCTATAGGATTTCCATCAACAGAGACGTCCATAAAAACGAACAGATTTTTCTTCTTGTTCATTTTCTCCCCTCTTCAGAGTCACAAGATCAGGCCAGCATTCATAAAGATCTGTTGCACAGAAAATAAAACTGCCTCAAATGATTGAAACAATGACGATGATGCCTATTTCAGAATGTCCATAACAGAAATCAGCAATTGCTTACACCACCAAAATTCGCAAGTTATGCAAATTGGCAATGTTAATGAAGAACTGTTCTCCTACCAAAAATACAGTATGATGGGCAAAACCAATCTCAAACTCTTAATCCTCCAAGAATCTTCAATAGAATTGCTCCATATCTTGGTCATAAAAATGACTATTACATCACCATGCTTCCTTCAACGTACCACAGTATCTTCTACAGACTCACTTTCTGCTCTCTCTCTCTCTCTCTGCGATAAAGGTACATAATTAATGCCCATTGAGACCACTAGATAGATATATGATTTCCATTACAATCCTTTGATTCTTCTATATGTAAGTCCACTAAAATAATTTAATTTTATTTAATGAGGGTATATGAATAACAATAAATCAGTCAATACTATACTGCTAATATACATTCATAAAATGGATGTCAGACATTTATTTTGGGATATCAAAAAATTCAGAATGGCGAAATGAAATGGCATGGAGGGAGTAGGAAATAATAAACAAAGACATCACATCACATTAGAAATAGCACTTGCAAAAGAAAAAAATGACGGACAGATGTAGGGATGGTTTGGACACTTGGAGCATAGGTCAACTTATGCATTAGTGAGCAAAATAGATTTCGTTGAGGCTCAGATCAATTGAAAGCAGAAAGGCATGCCTTAACTCCAAGTGAGGTCATTTATTTTTTTAAAAAGAAAAAGAAAAAGGATTTCACTATGCTTTCAAATTTGGAAGGTATCACTCTAATAAGCTTAACTGAATGGTGGAAGATGACTCATTTTATCGACACCATGAAGTAAACTTAAAGGCTTTACATTTCTGTCGTTTTATTTGGTCTCAAGTATTGCTAAATTTCACAGCCAATTCATTTTGGACTCATTTGTTAACATGTCTAATATACTTTTAGAACAAAAAAAGCAGTAAATCACCCTGCAACAGATCAGCTATATGAATCCCGTGTCATTTTACTCAGTCCAAGGCCAGGTCTTTGTTGTCTAAAAATCCAAAGAATATAATAATATCCTAAACTATTGCGTCAAACTTGCAGATTTTGTACATGCTAACTAGCCAATTTTGGCTTCTATTAATTGTCATCTTCAACCAATGTCTTGACTAAAACTCAATCTGAGCGTGTAGTAGATATTCTACTTTCTAAAAATTGTCACCTAATTTTGCTTAAACATTGGAAAGGGATGAAGGTCCAAATAACTATATTGTGTTGCCTCAGAGAGACAAGGAGATAGACAAAGGGAAAAAAAATGAAGAGGAAGAGCTTGGGATGTAAGTCCACATCCAAAAAGACAAGGAAGCTGCTTGTGATTCAATCATGGATGAATCCCTGCCATATCGCTCAACCAAATCTGACGATACGTATCTATATAAGACATATCGGCTGCAAACATTTTTATGAGCAAAAACTTGGCAAGGAAATATTGGGGAACAGCAGATATATTACTAATATGGCGACATATCGTAATTGTGTTATGATATCATAAAATATATATTGTCTGATATTCTGCATATAGATTGATATTTCATTTCATGGATCCAATAAATGGACAACACCTCAGAAAACCATAACCCATTACATTCAAAAGAGTGTATAGCCACATGTTGAGCTTCAGCTGGTATTGGCATACATCTTCAAAGGCCTCACACCAACTATGTGTGTATGAGGCATGCATTATATTTTTTTTTTATTTGTTTTATTTGGATAAACCATGTCCAAGACATTTCAGGCACAGGTCCTACAAATGTCCATCCCTAAAACATAAGGCTGTAGTTCCCTTTTATGAGGTCCATCCATACTTCATATTAGGAAGTCTGTCTGAAATAAATATGAGATAAGGGAGCGAATCCCAATCCATTCGAAACCAACTGGCTAACTATTTCTTGCACACACCAACTTCCACCCCCACTCCCAAAAAAGGGGAAACTAATTTGGCATTGATGACAGAGTCAAAATAGTGAAAAAGGCAAAGATTACCTTTAACACCCCCCCGGGGGCGGGGGAACATATAATGAAATAAAATGTTATGCTTATATGATTTTATTGATGATGGAAGATGATGAAAGGGGTGAAGAAGTCCTTATTTGAAAAAGGATAGTGGTCTCCCATTACCACAAATCTACCATGACTCGCCACTGCTCAAGCGCACACATGGAATCATAGTCAATTTAAAATCTAAAAAGTGGATTTAGCTATGTGTACCCTATATCACATTCAACCAAATCTTCTACTTGACACAGCTCATTTGACATTAGCAATAAACAATTATTCAAAAGTTATGATACGACATCAATAATAACATGGTTAAGCAAAGATACTACTGTAAGTAACAATGGAATTAAGACAAAAATTCAAGCACACACAAAACAACAATTTTACAAGGTTCACTCCGGAGATAAGAGCTACGTCAACGAGCACAAGATGAAATAGTTTCAAGATAATCAAAAGAGTACAAGTGATGGAAAACTGATTATAATCTTTTCACCAAGAACTCTAGTTGTTCAGTGAATACCAGAACCACCCAAAACTGGAAACACTCAAAAAAGTACACAGTTATGCACTGCTGTTCTGGCTATTTGGCGCTACACAGCTAAGTGTTTTTGGTGGCTTTTCAACTCCCTTGCACATGACTCTATAGTGTATATGTAGATATAAATATTTAATACGTGTGTAGTTTCTAATGGTTCAAACTCTTGTCATAAAGCCATCATCAATACTCCTCAATTTTGATCTCATCATCAATGCGCTGCAATCTTCCATGGAACACCAATGGTGACACATCCTTACATGCAAGAGTATTAACTGGGTTCATCCTTGAAGTATAACCTGGATGCACCTCCATCATTAGAAGTTATGGAGGAGATATAGCTACACAGATACTACTGTGATATGTAGTCACAATGCTAATTCACACAAATAGAACAAGAAAAAATAGAATATTATCCAACACTGTAGCTCTTGTCAAACAGTGGTTGATTGGTGCCAACACTATCAAATACGAAATGTGCCCGGTGTTATAGCAATACAACATTGGTGACCTCCTAGGAAGTTCCCGTGAGGCATACTAATCAAAATGCTCAGATATTTAACATCCTGATATGATATTTGTACCGATTTGGCCATATGTACATAATATTCACTGTATAGGCCAATACAATCAAGATATCATCCATCCTTACCGATATGGATGGTACAGACCCGTATGGGGTCAATTATTAATTTATTATATCAAAAATATTTTCTTCATGTGCTCATGCTATGTTAGTTATTCACTTGAATGGCATATGGGATGCTGATGCACAATATATTGTCAAAAAGATAAATGATTTAACTAAATTACACAATTTAAACTTTGATTAACAATACATAAAAATAGCAATTAATATTTCAAATTATCAAATATATATATATATAACTACAGTTAAGTTGATATCTTAAAATTACAGGCTATTACTCAAACTATCACATTCCACTGCCTTAAGGTTAATTTATTGTCTTTACTAACCATTCACATTTACAATCACTGCGACCATTAGAATATGCCCTGCGACATTGCAAGTTAACACTACAACTTGAAGCACCCTCTTTTTAAAAATATGCTACCAATTAAAAAATAAGTGCTAGAATATATTCTGAAACAACAAGCTTACCAATTAATAATTGTAGGTCACATACCCACACACACACTCCAAATTTTCAAGTTGTTGGTCACATACCCACTTGCAAACAAAAAAATTTCAATGAAAAGGCCACTCCAATAAGCATTCACATACACCATCTTCTATTCTTCTTGCAGAAAAATAAGGGCGAACTGTGAAACATTCCAAAAATAGAACAAGTAAACAGGGAGACCTACAAGTTCTAAGGAACTAAAAACTAATTATGCAGAATAGAGATATTTAATGTGTATAATGATAAGATATATCAAGGTAGCATACCACCAAATCAATAATTTGAGAACCATAAGCAAGAAGAACATGACACTAAAAAATGTTTGAAACTACAGATTTCAACTAAACAAATCAACATTCTCAATCACGGTAGTGTGACGTAGGAATCAATTTCTTGTGTAAATACTTTTGTCATTCGAAGATATGTCTGAGCAAATGAAAAACACAGATTCAGGTTGTCACCAACCATTGACATTTTTATTCAGTCCATACACCATGGATATAGATCTATCTTTGGTTATCGATTTTTATGCTTATGTAAGGAATCTTGAGGGTCAACAAAATAATAAGGTTCATTGTTAACAATCTTAGATTTGTAAGACTCCCTTGTTTGAGGAAGTTACCCGCAGGATGCTAGACTGCGTTAAAAACAATATGTTCAACTTACCAAGTCAAATACTACCACTGTTATCCTTTTTTTCTTGTAAAGAATACTATTCTTCTAGCCAAAAAGCAACCAAATAATTCAAACATAAACCAAGCATCACACACAGATATTTTCCCGTTTCCACGCTCGGGATACTTCAAAAAATTAATAATCATCGCCGCAGCCATCAACTAAAGTCAAAAGACAATTAATCAGCCAAACAAAGTCTAAATCCCGTAATTTCACAAACCTCATGAATGAATACACTTCAATTACAACTCAATCGCATAATCAACAGCGACGAACAAAATCCAAATTCATGAATGAAATCAGTTCGTACAGCAAGCGCAAATTTGGAACTCATATGAAGAAAGGAAGAGTCGCGGGCTGCCAGTACGCTCAGGCTTGTCGATTAAAATGATGAGGAATACTAGGGCTTACTGGAGCGAGAAAGCGAGCAAGGCAGCTGCGCCAGCTGCTCCCCAGATTTAGACCGACGAGAGCGAGTGCTTGCGCGACAATTTGGGGGTGAAAGTAGACAACAAAACCTAGTCCTTCGAAAGTCTTGAGTTGCGTCTATTGCACGTACGATCTATTTTATTTTCATTAAAATTTGTAACTGTTGAATTAAGTTTAGTTACTTTGGAATTATTTGGGCTAAAATTATAATCTTATTGGTGCATAATTAAAACTTGTCCGGTTCAAATGGTCTAAAAATATTTATTTATTTATTTTAAATATTTTTATTTAAATTTTTATATTTATATAAAAATATTTATAATGTAAAATATTTTAAAAGATAACATTTAGATTATGTATTATCTAAATATTTTTAGTAAAGAACCTCACTCAAAAAATCATTTTAAAGAAAAAGTCAAGATATTTATTAAGATATTTTTTATTTAGTATTTATCTAAATATATATATATTCAAAATAAAGTTATAATCCGATTAGAGTTAAGCTAAATTAGTTACTTTTATATGTAACAGTGTTTAACTTAAATAATTTGTGAGATACTGAGTATTAGTAAATCTACCTATTTTAATGTCTATCTACCCCAACATCTGTATAAAAGATTACGTACGGACAATATTAAAACTGTATTTTTTAACAATATTACTGCTATCTTTTTGACAATTTTTGTTATTGTCAAAATTATGTGGTATGGTTTAGTAGTTACCCTAATCGAATTATTTGATCCCACCTATTATCAATGGGATCAATGACACTTTCAATAAGAAATATATCAAAGAATGAATGTTGGGTTAGTTAAAATCTACCGATGGTAGCTTTGAATATATACAAATTCTCATTCTCTAAAAAATATATAACAATGGGGTCTGTACTTCAATATCTAAGATAAAAGGACCAAGCCATAACAAATGCAAAACTAAATGACACAATTTTAAGATAATTATTCTGATATAGCTAACCCTTTTAGGTATTTAAATATTTTATAATTGCTTTGGTGTATTTACAGTTACTTTTGTAAACATAATAGTTAAATAATTTTAACGTGTTACATAAAACAGATATTATATAATTATTCAAAGTTTCACAAATTTTTTTATTTATGTGTAAATAACCTAATATTGATTCACAGTAAATAGCATCTTCTTTATCTGAATTAGAGCTTAACTATTTGATCATATTGATTCATCCCATATATTTTTTTTGCTTTTTCTCAAAGTATTAGTAATTATTGAGGCATTTAAAATTTATTATATTAATTTAAAATATTTTTATTGTATTTCAGATTTTGGAGTCCGGCACAATACAAATGTTTGAGGGTGTAAAGATGTGGAGAGGAAAAGATTAAAATTGAATTTTACGTGGAAAACCTCCTATTGAATTGGGAGAAAAAATCACGAGACTCTGGGTCTTTCAAATGCTTGACTATAGATGGAAGAGTTACCAAATACAAGTTCGTGGGAGTGTCTTTCCTTTCTCTTCCTAGCCTTTCTCCCTTGAAAACTCTCTTTTTTCTCATCTGGGAAGAGGAAAAAAGGTCATAAGTCAGGAGCCTCCACTATGTATTTATAGGGAGAAATTGTGCCGTTGGGGAGAGGATACGTGGCAGCTGGCGTATGGTTGGGAGACTGTCCACCTGCTCTGTTAGCTGTGTCAGGCGCGCGGGGAAGCTGTTCGCCTGCCCTGCTGGCCATGTCAAGCATTGGCGTGTGCAAGGAGGCAAGCTGCCGATGGCGCTGATTGGACCTTATAGTGTCAAGCGTGTAGACTCTAGGTGTCGATCTTGATGTGACTAGGAATGCTCTGAGTATCATTATGCGCTGTGGAGACAGCGTTTTGCAGTGGCTGCGTGTTCCTTGGTAATAGCGCAGTTGTTTAGTTGGCGCTCACGGCCGTGTATGAAATAGTCCTCGCGCCTTACGTGGCGTGCCTTGTCTATTTGTGAGTTTGTGGACTCGTTTGAATGAGGCAGCTCTCGGACGTTAGTTGCTTTCTTAATGGTTTGAACGTTCTTTCATTCCTTGTGGAGGGTCTTCGAGCCTTTTCTGACTTCTCGGACTAATTTGAGACCTGAAGGGACGTCTGGGGTCCTCGGGTTTATTGGTCACAGCGAGCCAACTGAATTGACATACTTGGTCATTTTGGCTTCTCGTGCGGGGACACCAAGACTGTTCTCATCTGTTAGAAGGTCCTTGGATTTGTATGGCTAGGGTTCTCAAACGTTTCTCGGATTTCTTTGATGACATCACCCCCTTGCGACGTCCTCGAGCTCCTTTTCATTAAATGGACCTCTCAATTTTTTGTCGCCACTTGGATTTTGGGACACTAGCCCACGTCCTCAGGCTCGTGAAGCTAATTTGGCTTAAGAAAGTAAATTGGGCTTTTGAACCTCTTGGGCAAGTATGTCCTCTTGGTCCGCGATCGTGACTTTGGGTCTCTTACCTGGGCCGTATTTTATGGGCCATAATATTGGGGCCCAACAATTTTAAATATAAGATAGTAATGTGTGTTATAGCATTACTTTTTTAAAACATTATTTATCAATTACAAGTGCAAATTGGTTTATACAAAATTATCTCAATAATACAATTAAGTTTTATTTGTATAGGTTTTGACACTGATAAAACAAAACCATAACTTTTAACAAAATACTATTATCTAGCAATTATTAATTATTTTATTTAGTAAATAATTAATAATAATGATATGTTGTTTGTAAATTTTTTTATTTTTTTCATTTTTGTTTTTGGTTTTCTGTTTACTTTCAAAACTGAAAGCACATATTTATTTATAGATAACATGACAAATGAAAAAAATATATGTAACTATATTGTCATATCTTATATGTTATGTGTTCAATTGTTAATTCAATATCAAAATTTATAATATTTATAAAAATAAAAATTTTCAACGGTGAGGATTTATTATGTTATTCATCCTATGGAGGTTGAAACAAGCAGGTGTGGCCCAACGGTCATTAATTACGATAATAGAAACGCCAGTATTAATTAGAAGATTGTTAAGTAAGCTATGATTTTTGCAGTAAATAATGCAAAATGCCCATTGCATAGATCTTTGCAGACTATTTAATTAAAATATAATAATCGACATTTTAAAATAAAAAAAAATATTATTTTTAAAATTTTGTTATTAAAATATTAACATATATTGAATGTAAAATTTAAATATAAATAAATCAAAAAATAATAATTTATTTGGTTATTTTAAAAATAAAACAAGAGGTATTAAATTTTTTAAATTTAATTGACCTAAAAAGTTGTTTGCATTATTATTGGATTTTCATAAATTATATATTAAAAGTATTGTGAATTAATTTATTATTGAAAAAGTATCCTTGAGCTATAAATTATTTAATAAACTGCCATGAGATAATACACACTAACAAGCAATTTACAGATAATTAGTTAAATTTTTCGATTAAATTGCTATTTTACTGCGAAGTTAGTAAATGTTTCATAAATTAATTTCATTTTTTTTATTAAAATGTTATATTTTTATTTTTTTAAGTAACATTTATCATGTAATGAAAATAAAAATATTCATTTACAACGTCCATAATATAAAATGTAAAATATTCTACACAAACGCCCATAATATTATTATTTTTTTCTTACAACATGTGCTGTTCAAATGAAATTGGCATTATAAAATTTATAGGATATTGTGTGTTGTTGGTGGCGGACGGTGGCAGCGGTGGAGACGGTGGCAGAGCAGCCGAGGGACGGTGGCATTATAAATTTAAGGAACAATATTATATAGTATTGTTCCAGTAATTAATCAATGAGCAGTACATTAGGTTGGTTCACATATTATACAAATAAAATAAAAATAAATATATTAAATAAATAATGAATAAAAAAAAGAGAGAGAGAAATCCAAATCTTATTTATACTGATTTGATAATATTTATATTTAATTTTTAAAGACTTAACCTTATAATATTAATCACCACTTAGCATTAAACTATTTTTTGAAAGTAATATATTTTCTCTTTCTCTCTTGCGAAAATATATTTACAAAATTTTCTCTTAAATAAAACATCCACCGTTCGCCACCGTTTCTCTGCTGCTTAGCTACTTCGACGCCTCTCTGAAATAACAATTATTAATAACATTAAGTTGTTATTTTTTTCTAATAAATATAAACACATTTTTACAAAAAAATAAAATATTACAAATAAAAACCAAACAAAAATTGAAGAAGTGTAAGGATTTGGGAAAAACTAGTTCAGAGTAAACAAAAAAATAAAAATAATAAAAATATAAAGGCAGAGATTCGGTGTATTTGAATCGCAATGGAAGGAAGAGAGATAGAGAAAACGATTACGGTAACGACAACGGTTACAGCAACTCTCTTTCCAAGGTAATGGCTACGGCAACGGCAATAATGGCGCCGCTCGTCAAAATGAATAAGAGAAGAGAAAGAGAAGGAACAAGAGAGAGTAGCGCTGAATAGACAAATGAAAAAGACGAAATGGTGATCAATCGGTTAAACGAAAAATAAAGAGAAGAAGACAAATAGGCATAAGCAGAGACAGAGACGAAAGAAAAGGAAGAGAAATGCAGCAAAAGAAAAATGAGTTGCTGTGCAGCCGCATTTGGAGCCTCAGCCAGGGATAGAGAGGACGGATACGAGTGTTAGCCGTTGGAGATTCGGAGCAAAGCATTGGAGAACAGTATAGATCTAAGCAAGTGATAAGAGGGACAGAGAAGACCCGTAGCAACAGAGTGGCTTTGGGAGAGAGAGAGAGAGAGAGAATTCAAAGTTAAAAATTAAAGTTATTATTCATTCGTTTTTTAGCCGTCGGATTAGATAAAATAGATGAGTAAAATCTTATCAGACAAGATTTAATATCAGCCGTCTGATTAATTTTAAAATTGGACGCACGAAATTATATATCGTCTAATAAATATGTAAGCCATACGATTTCGATCGAACTACCCATATTGGGTTAAGCTAAATTCATCTGAAAATAGGCGTTGGACGCCCTCTCAAATCCCAATGGAAACTAGGTAGTATCTGAAAATTGAATGGCTTAATTTATTTTCATCTCAAATTATCTGAATATTCTTTTTCATAAATTTATTTATCTTATTAAGTTGGCAAATTTAAATGAGACTTAAAGCTAAAGTTTTCAATACCCCAATTAGATATTGAATGAGCTCAATTTAAAAATCATAAAAAATGAATTTGCAAATTTATAGGACTATATTATACTAATAAATTGTTGGATACGGTCTAAGGTAAAGTCGACTCAACTCGACTAAGTATAGGTCTCCTCTAATCATGGGCTCATAGAAAATTATCAAATAACCGAATTATTTAGTCTAAAATAAAAGCAAATTGATAATCACTTCACGTACACACCCTGATGACAGACTAAATAATTGAACAACTAGAAATGCAAAAAATTGAGGCAATTAATAGTTTGATAAATGAATAAATTTGATATTAAATTTTAATAAATAGTTATGTAAATTGAGAAATAATTATCTTATTAAATAAATAATAATAGATATCAAATAGTAAATATTAAATGCTAAGTGATTACAAAATTTAGACAAACACTCGGAATAAATAGTCAAGATAATTTTAAAAAGAGAAGCTAATTGGCATTAAATCTATAAATATACAAATTTTACTCAATAAAAAGTAAGATAAAAAAAGGCAGAAAGAATAAATAAATAAATAAAATAAGGCTATTGTCCAAAGGGATTTGTGTTTTTTAAATACTAAAGAACCAAGTTCTCTAATTCAATCAATCTTTTGTCACCAAACTCATCCCATTCCCACTTATCT
>JAOVVI020001507.1:0-24098 GCA_028571085.2 Nepenthes alata
GAGGTTCATTTGGGTGATGCCCAAAAACTACTGTCTTTCATTTTATTTTGTTTTATTATTTAAAGTGTGCTTTGGTGCAATAGTATAACTTCTTCACTATGATAAGGAGATCACGGGTCAAACTATAAAGATAACTTTTCTACGATGCATTGATAAGATACGTACATTTGGTCACCCCTAAAGTCTTCAGCGAGCACACTCTTTTTTTTTCTTTTTCGTATTTCTTTTTCGTCAGGTTTAAAGTCAAAATAATAAGAAACAATAGAGGGTTGATTTTTTTTCCTCACACAACAAGAGAAATTCCAGTCAATGAGAAAACAACAATAACAAACAACAGTAAAATGAAAAGCCAAATTACATACAAATAAAAAATAACTAATCAAATAAAAAATACGGGGAATGAGAAGATTCAAGAGGCATGTACTAACAATCGATACGTTCGAATCATTTTGATAATAAGAAGTTTGATATATTTTACTGAAAAGGTTTATTATTCAAATCCATATAGCCCTGTAAATTTCTATAGTTAGTTAAAAAAACAAGATTTTTTTATCTATTTGATTTCTTTACTGAACTTAATTTAAATAAAATTTTTTTTATCTATCTCCAAAAACAAAATCCTTACATTGTTAACACCTAAGCATAGTTGCGGGACTTTCCACATTACTATTCCGAGGGATCTTGTGAAAATTTGATTAATATTTCTAATAAATTCCTTCGGTAAAATATTATGAGATATAAAAGAAAATGAAAGGTTCTAAAAGAAAACTTTAATGTAATAGTAAAAATGTTCTATCATGACCTAAAATCACACGTTAAAGCGACATAAATAACATCTCTATAATACCTAAGCATAGTTTGGGATTTTTCACATTACTATTCCGAGGGATCTTGTGAAAATTTGATTAATATTTTCAATAAATTCCTTCGGTGAAATATTATGAGATATAAAAGAAAATGAAATGTTCTAAAAGGAAACTTTAATGTAAGAGTAAATTGTTCTATCATGACCTAAAATCACACGCTAAAGCGACATAAATAACATCTCTATAATACAAAGCTAATGCTACATAAATTTGACTCTCCTTAGGCCCCATAATATCGGAGCATCATGTTTAGACCATCTTTTTATTTTGATGAACATCGAAACTCTACAAGATAAATATAGAAATGTTTGCAAAATTTTAATCACCAACCTATGTATTCCGGGAGTGGGAATATTGACCATTGGATTAGACAAAGGGGCAACAATTTAAATAATTATTTAAACTTGTCCCCGAAGGGCAGCGGATTTCATGACATTTCCAATTAGTTGCTTCATGTTTCTAGCAAGTTATTTAACAGTTGGCATGCTAAACCTTTACATTAAATAAATATCAATTGCCTTGTGGCATCCCATGCAGAAATGTCATCAATGTATGAGAATGGCAAATATAAGTATTTCATTTTAAAAATATGACCACTTCACCTTAAATGAGAAGTTAATCAATGACAGATCAAGTGGAGAAGAACTGAACTCTGCAAGATCGTAGCATCCATCCATCTATAGAGAGAGAGAGAGAGAGATAAGAAATAATATTCATGCCATAAAATATACATAGGTCATGCAATTGTTTTCAAGAACTAAATGCTCAATAGCACTCTGAATATTCTTATGCATTGATGCAAACATTGGCAAATATGTACCGATATTGAATTCCTAATAATGATATTTCTTGATACCGCGATATATTTCTCTATCTATCAATACAACTAATAAATCGGCTAATATTCAAAATATCGAATTATAAAGCCCTATTAGCTCACAATTTTTAAAATGTTTTTCTATTTAATATATATGATATCAATATATATTATTCGATATATTTGGTATCGATATAGTCACGATTGATACTGATATTTCATCCATATACCTAGGTGTAACAATAATTGTGTAATGATCGCAGTTCATTTGTTAGACACTGGTCAAATATCTACCCCTTTTTTTGCTTGCTTTGGCTAGCAACATTAAGTAAATGTTGTTTACATTTCATTTATAACTCCCCTTGGCCCTATGTACTTAACAGTATAAAGACAATTTTACAAAAAAGAAAAGTTGCCGAAGGAGAACTTGCGAAGTTCATATTGTAAGGAAGTTTTTATAAAATACTTTACTAACTGCGAAGCCACCAGCAACAAAAGGACAAGGTGTTTCTATTTTTTTAACATCAACATTGAATTACACTATTTGTTAAGCTAGCTAGTTGAGCATGCGATACTCAGGTATTCATTTTTCATCTTTCCTAATCTTTGATGCATGTTATAATTCATATTTCACTGATTATCTTTCTTGTGGATAAGTTAAGGAGAATGTAAGAAACCTCCAAGATAACGGGGTGAATGGATGTACAAGAAATCTTAAAGTTGTTCATATTTGTCCTATACTAATTCTATATCCTAGGGTTGTGAGGTCCTGTTTTACTTGCAGGAATGCATATAGCCTTGTGGAATCATCATATTTGATATCATGGAATATCGAGCGAGGGGCATTAGGTTGCGACATGGACATGCCACAGGTGCTAAGGATTCTTTGGGCACTAGATTATGGGAAGAAGTCCCGAAGTAGTAAGGGTTGTCGTATGTCAATTGCAGATGCTAAAGAGCTATGTAGATTTTTGATCCACAGTAACAGAATAAGATCCTAGGAAATTTATTGTTAATTTAGCCTAACCCTTATAATTTTATGCAACTAAACTCCTTATCATCATCCTCCTTAATCTAGACAACTTCTCGAATTAGTTACTTGAGAAGTGCTTATCTTCTTTCTCTATATAGCCCAAAATTTATGAGTGATGCTACTCCAGCTTCAACTATCGAAGTCCCCCTTCTCCTGCCTCTTCCCAAAGAGACAAATAAATAAAATAATATCCACAGCAGTTCTAAAAAATTTTTCAGATTTTTCTTGCTATTGAGATCCTATTGTGTGAAGTTTATGTGAAAGGTCTTGTGTTTGGTAATATGTCAAAGGTTAAAGTAACATTGGAACCATTCAATGAACTCCTGTTTTAAAGGGGAAAGGATCCACACAGGCTGCATCATATGTGCATTGTCAACAAAAAAATCCAAATAAAAAAGACTCATGAAAGTTGAAAAGGAAAATAAATAACTTCTAGAGTTAAAAAGGAAAAGGCAAATATTTACATTGACAACAAGGCATACTCCTCTTACACAATAAAATTAAGCAAGCAGAAAAGTTCATATATGAGTTAACTAACCTCAGCACCAACATTTGAGCATGAGCTGCAAGTGCCAGAGGCAAAATCACTGGAAATTTCATCTTCTGACATTCTGAAACTTTGGTCATAACGAGACAAAAAATAGCTCGTGTCATCCATCCCATCAGACTGTGGGACAAAGGCAGCCTACTTGCGTAGTCACATAGAAGTAAACAATATCATTATACAAAAAAGAACACCTCCCTTAACAGATATATCAAGATCAATGCATCTAGCAAATTCACCATGACACTTGCAAGATTTGAGTGTGTTCTAAAATAGCAGCAGTAAATTTGTCAAAAGCTATGAAAATTGTTAAGGCTGCTAAGCCAAGCACCAAAGAGGGTAGAGGACACATTGCAGGCTGAAGGTTTTCTTGATTTTGCATTCAAAAGCACACTGTCTAGATACATAAAGGAAGTACATATTAAGACAAAACCCTAAGAGTTTGTTTGGATTTGGAAAATTAAAAAAAAAATACCAAAAAGAAAATACTTTTAATGTTTGGACTTTATGAAAAATCACAAGAAAGACGTTAAAAAAATATATTAAAAAATTCATATTTGAGAAAAGTGAATTTTCTTTTGTTTTATTTTTTCTTCATTAATTTCCTTTCCTTCAAACTATCAGATAACCAAACACACCCTAAAAGAAAGATATTTTTTTCCTATACAGATGTAGCTTTGACGCTTCAAAATCTAGATGACATATTTAAACAAAGAAATAAATTTATATTATCCAAGGAATTATTCATTATTTGAACATCCATCAAACCTTATTTTAAAACTTTTATACTGAAAAGGGAAGAAAAGGGAGGGTGAATCAAGTACTAATGAATACTGAATAAAAGAGTAACTTAATATTCTGCCCTCACATAACTAAATAATTTCTAGACAACTCATCAATCTGGCCAACCAAAACATACCAAAATCTCAAGCTTAGATCATCTTTCACCCTCTAGGCAACAAATTATTGGCACGTGGACAATTGCGTGGACCAATATCTTACCACTACTCCAATATCTTACCACTACTAGCCCCCATAGTACTAAAGGACAATGCTACCATATCCAACATATTGTTGGAGAAGAAAAAAAAAAAATAGCTTACGTAGTTTACCCATTAAGCCATTTTGATGAACGATTTGTTCCTAGCACTAGCCCCGAACTTGGCAACAATATTAGAAAGAAAAGACAGCACCAATTCAGGTTTTCAATTTATAGAAGACATTGACCCAAGGAATCAAAAATCAATTTTTTGATGTTTTTTTTCCCTTTGGGTGGGGGACCGTCAAGTATTGATTCTAATGAGAACAAGTCCTAGTGTACTATTACGTGTTTCCTTGAGTTTTTGGTTAGAGACATGCATATATGATTTCATGATCTCGAATTAATCTTGCACGCATGAAAGGAGAACCCAGAAGCAACAAATTGAAGACCACCAAATCCTAGAACGTTGGTGAAATCCTCTAGATGCTTTTAGGAGAGAAAGTTTGACGAGCCAAGTTATCAAGTATAGAGCTCTTCAAATCTGTCTATAATTTAATGTTACATATTTCTGATATGGAATTGGATATCACCTTGTGCATAAGAAATCGAATACTCAATGAAGCAGTAATAGCTTTGACACGTGTAGAGTTGCAATATTTCTTTAATTGTAATTTTGTACAACAAAATAACTACTTTTTTAAAAGTTTTGCTTGGATATAATTACATGCTCGTGTAGCTCATCCCTCCTATACTCCAATACTTACTGAATGAGAAAAAGCTTGACATTGCATAGCCTCTTGAGAAACTTACCACAAAGGTGGTGTCTTGGTTGTATAACATATTAACATTATGTATGTATCTGACCAACGTACAAAATAACTTCAGTGTTTATCTTTTCTGTACAAGCAACCCTACAGATCACTCAGGAAAAGCCTAAACATGAAACATTGAATTCTCATACAACTTTTCCCAATGTGAAGGAACACAAGATGAATGTGAAGGAATTGCCTCACCACCTTTTGCAAAGCAAGAGTGTCCCAGTTGACTCCCCCAAAAAGAGAATGTTCCTTCACCTACAAAAACATTCAAATATTTAGCAAACTTAGAAGACAACAATCAGAATTTTCTCTTAGAATAACAAAAAGAATTAAGGACATAAAACCTCTGAAGCTCCTTTTGCTCCGAGACGCTGAAGTGGATCTAGAATAAGAAGCCTATGAGAAAAGCTAAACAAAGTAAGTCCCTTGACCAGAGCCTTCATAGTATATTACAGGGTAATGTGCAGACAAATAAAAGCAGCATATGAAAACCAGTCCAAACTAGGATTCAGTAACAATGATAGCAGGGAGAATTTGAAAGGCTAAGAATATAACAGAATAGTTATTGTTGAAACTTCTTAAAGTCAAATATTGGGACAAAAATGTTGCTTCATGAACCAACATGATGACAATGTGGAAGATCGTCAATATACATTAAAACTAACAAAATCAGTCCTGCGGCCCCGCAATAACACAATTTTTAAAATAAAATTACAACAAAACACAACTTATAACTTCAAGAGATTCCTAAATTCAATTTGACTCATCTAGGATGCTATTCTATTAGCAAAATTACCACAAATCTATCAAAAATTGCTACATACTATATAATGGGAAGGATAAGTACCCTACAACTTGTAAAAACCATAAAGATGGACCAAGTCAAAATGCATTTGTTTTTTTACAGCACCAATGATTTGAGAGGCCCAGAACTTATTCTGCAGTGAAGCACATTTCAACAATGCATGCATCACAGGAAGTTTCTGCTAAAAACATAAAAGTCAAAAAAAAAAACTGTCCATGTCATATTCATAAACCATTTTCAACTCCTTGGAGAGACAATTTCTTTGAATTGATGGGCAACAAAAACTACAGAATATGATATGACAATATTACCAGTCATTGATAATGGCCCTCAAGAATCCAGGTTTTGCTTACTAACCTGTTGATCAAGTCTTGGGCTTCAAAGGACATCTCACTAGGAATTGAAGGCCAGGGAATTTTCCTGTTAAGAATGTTGTGGAAGATGATCTGTGCAATCAACAGAAAGAGAACAGAACTGTTTAATAAGGAGCTTTAATTACAAATTACAGATACATTAAATAGTAAATTACACAGCATTCATTTTTTGTCAGGCTTGTTATCTAGAGGTACTTTAATTTTCAGAAGTTACATGGCAATTACTTGAGCTTTGGGATATTGTGATCAAACAAAAAGAGAAAAGTATTGATAGAAGGGCATCCCAAGGTTTCCCGTGTCCCAAATTTTCCAATGCTTTAATATTTGTATTTACCATCTTTCAACAAAAGGAATGACTTTTCCTCATTGAATGAGAGTTAAATATCCAGAGCTGAACTATCCTCAAGCGACTGCTTTTTGTTAAAAAAAAAACCCTGAATTACAAGTGTGGACAGCTAAAACCTCTCTCTACAACTCCCGCGCCATACTAGGATTTTTTTTCTTTCTTTACAAAAGATGTACAGAAGATTGAGTCAGAAATTTCATTTGCACATCTTGGTTTCTTGCAATAGCTATTATAATCACAGACATATTATGGCAGATACAAAAACAAAAACAGAGCCAAAATGAGTCCAAAAGTGAACAGAAAGGATAAATCTTACTTAGTTATTGACTGATTCTTGGAAAACATATTCAGTGAAAGAGGTTGAGACAACCAAGAATTATTTTTGGTGTGGAGAGCTGTACTAGAGCAGAAAACGCGGGTCATTTGCATCTCTCTTTGGGCAATAATGCCAAGTTGAAATGATGCAGATGGGTAAATGATAACACATATGAACCTCGTTTTTTTGGATGCCCACTTGACTTATTGGACCTATATCATAGCAATTGAACAAGGTAATATTTTCCTTTCTTCGCTCTCTTATTACCGCCAAAAATAGCAATATGAGGTGGCATTTCCTATGAAATTGACATCCATAGCAACTCACTGATCCAATATGCAATTGCAGAACTCGAGGAGAATTTTATTTTCTTCTTTTTTCGCCGGGGGTTGGGGAGAGGGGGGAGCAGTACGTAAATTTCATGAGTTAAAAAGGTTCTCTCTTGGATTAAAATGTGTTCCTTCAATTAACAAGAAGAGGAAAACTTATGGAAAAAAAATATCTGTTTATAAAAGCATAGTGGTTTGATGGCTTTGTTATCTTTTAATTTCCTTTTGAGGCAAAAGTGCAATAGAAATTTAGCTATTTCAAAATGCCTTCTTTATTGGATATAAAATTCAAAACAGTAAATTTAAGTATAAATAAAAGTTAAAATGATGAGGAAATATGCATAGAAGTAGGAAAATTAGAAGAGAAAAAAACGAATCAAAATACAAACAAAGGCAGTGAAGCAAAGCTGAACCCAACACCATCATTGTTCATATTTCAAACTCTTACCACCATACCAAGTCACACTGACATGTTCCTACTACTATATAAATTATATATAAAAATAGCTACAATGTAATATTTACACATAAGGATATTGCAAAAATGTTTGGGGAAGATGTGGCCCCACCCTGGCCATACTAATGCCTGTCTTTGCTAATACGCATTTAAAACTCCACCAAGGAATTTGACTATAGTCTTGTAGAATCGTAGAATGGTCTGGATAGCTAGCCGTCATTGATTTGTAAAACAGTCCGATAACAAGACACTAATGAAATCCATGCACATCATACAATCAAAGTTGTCCAATATACCAGGTGATTTAATTATAGTTCTTCACCCTTGCAAACAATTATGCTATATTTAGCTTGAGAAGTTAAAAAATGACAACAAGTAAAAAAGTAATCTTCAACCTTAGTGATGTGATTTGATAATATACATAACTCTGAACCTAATTTATGAGAAATTCTCCCACTTAAGTGACTTCTAATCAATTTTTGTTAGGTGTTGGTTTAGAAATAAGTTGTTGAAGGAACAAGGGTGACATGACCACTTTACCCTATCGGAGCTTAAATGGTGTTGTTAGAAAGCTTAATTCAAGCCTTGTAATTTTGTCTCTACAAACATTTCAAAACTCTAATGTTTTCAAGATGAAACAGATGTGCTCAATAAGTGAATATTGGAGATAGACAAAAAATGAAATTTTGGAAAGATTGGTTAGAAGAGTTGGAAATCAATTATGCAGAATTTTCCTCCTAAATTTCTGAAAATTTAAAGGAAATCTTGGTGAACTACAGGGAAGCTTTTTACTGGAGACCTTGACAATTTAACAAGAAAAGGACAGAAGCAAGGGGAGCCAGAACTCTGCACCGGGCATAGAAGATGAAAAGAAGTGGGGCAGAACAGAAGCAGAACAAAGAAGAAAAATAGAGATATACCCTGCAGGAGAGAGGCAAAAACCAGCAGGGAGAAGAAAAAATAACTTGGTGATAGTTCCTAGAGTTGAGGGGCAGTTCTCCTCCTTCCAATATTCTTCTCATTTCCTTCTATTATTTATTTCTTCTTTGAAAGGATGAACACTATTTTCAAGTTTACTATTAGTTCAAGCATGAACAAAATTTTCATTACTAGGGTTTTAGATGTAGCATTTGGTTGAATTATGCACTCTTGAAATTTGTTCATAAAACAATATTCTCTCCTCCTGATTACCTCTTTACATTTAATACTTTTGAATGCTTAATCACCATTTGAATGATTTGATATTATACGTTAAAACCGAGCGAAAATACATGCATAATTAATATTGAGAAAAGTGACATAAGTTGCATCATAGATAGAGATATACTACATGTACTTGTTCAATCTTTGAAAAGATTGATTAAATTTCATGCATGGTTATATATTTTATTAGCATGGAGATATAGTGCATAAATAATTGACTATAGTTTTGATATAACCTAGATTGGAGCATTAAGTATCTTTACTATCTTAATTGTTATTAAGACTAAATATTATTCATAAGAAACTAAAAAGTCATATACAGGATTAACTAGGTGAAATTGAAAGTACCCTAATATCTCTCTTGATCAAATTTAATCTCATTTTAGTGCACATTCCATAATGATTAATTATTTGGTTAATTCCTTGTTATTCCCTCGTTTAATTCAACTGTTCATATAATATTATGATAAGGCTTATTTTGGTATTTAAGCAAAAATTCAATCTTTTGGGAGACGATACTTGATTCATTACTTCTATTACTTGTTATAATATATTGCACTTACAATTAACACAACACTTAGTTCTCTAAGAAAACCAAGAAAAGGAAAATATAGAGGTTGGCCATGAAAGAATAATCATCTGAAAAGGTACCTCTGGACTTTCAGCAGTAAAAGGTGGAACTCCAGTAATTAATTCAAAGAGGATTATTCCCACCGACCACCAGTCTGCAGCATAACCTGCAGCATTACCCAAATAATTACAAAGTTTCTTTTTTTAGTTCAAGAAAGGACTAACGACAGTACCTTCACATGAACATGCACCCACGGACAAAAAGCAGTCTAAAACCAAGTATTTTTCACAATTTTTTAAGCTTTTCTTAGCATGCAGCAGAGAGATCTTACTGCCAAACATAATAAAGTCCAAGCTAGAGCAAATTCATCAGTGATGATTTGCAGCTTTTCCAATCAAAGAATGGACTTTCTAATTTGTTATATCAAGAAATTGGTAAAGTTAAGAATAACGGTTCAAGCAAACAAAATCTGCTGGGGAGGATAACAGTGCAAATGGAGATTTTTGCACATCTTGCTAGAAGTATGCAAGCAAAAATCCTCGACAAGATAACAGTGCAAATGGAGATTCTATGCTGAAGTGGAGTGCTGCTGGTTGTGAAAATGCAATATATGGCAATGGTGTGGTAACGAGTCCCAGGTAAAATTATATTAGGTGCTGATTTGGCTTATGGTCTATAATTCAACCACATTTTCAGGCAATTTACAGAGATGTTCGACAGACATCTTACTTCCTTGAAGCTCTGTTCTGAGTCCATCAAGAAGAGAAGAGGCAACTTGAGGACCTACCATACGGTGGTTAGTGACTGTAAGTGGTGGGACATTGTCAGTAATGGAGGTGAGTGGCATTCTTTTTGGGTTGGAGAGGTGTATAACTGCACACATAGGGCAAGTGATGGTGAGTCGATGGGTCTCTGTAAGAATGATGGTTGCAGATGATAAGACTGAAATTATTCGAGTCGTACTTGACTGATTGTGGTTGACCTTCAAATTGCAGGTGATGTTTACTTGATTTCATTTGGAGGACCAATTTTATACTGAATATCAAGGTAATTATGTAAGCAGAAAGTAAACATGTAACTACATTTTGATAGTAAACTCCGTTATTGGGAAATCAGGAAGATCTCAGCCCGTTTGGCAAATTTGCTCTCTAGATTTACGGAAAATAGTATAACCCTCAAATTAGAACAAACCATGTTCAGTTCCAAGAAGAATCTCAGGTGCCAAGTAGTCAGGTGTTCCAACAGCTGATCGTCTGCGTTCATCTTCTGTTTGCTGATCATTCGAAGTTTGGGCATCTAAAGAAGTTGTACCTTCACGCTCAGCTATGTATAAATTGGCAGTGCTGTTCATAAGACCAATTTTTGACAGCCCGAAATCTGTAAGCTGGTGAAACACAAGTGCTAAGTCAATAAAAGGTACAAGACGTGGAGATGGACTAATTTTTACAATGAAACAAACATCTACAAATGAATGGCGGATAAAGAAAATAGCATGTAAAATATTTCTTGAGGCAATGACACCCTTGACATATAAACCATAAATCCTGCCTTACAAAACCTTAAATTGTCCAAAATTTGTAAGCAGGTTGACACCCTTGACATATAAACCATAAATCCTGCCTTACAAAACCTTAAATTGTCCAAAATTTGTAAGCAGGTTGATGCAGTGCACAGCCAGCCAACTCTCTTGGGCTCTCGACCAACAACACTCACTACAAAGATATTGTAATGTTGTTTCATTTAATAGGTAGCAGTCTATGTCTCATTTGATCGTTAGTTAAGGTTGTCTTTTAGGCACCAAATGCCCTGATTAATAACTGCCTTTTAAGTAAAATATATTTTAATTAATTCAATTGAAAAGGCGTCTTACTAAGGAAAGTGACAGCATGATAAACTGTAACTTTAGTAGTCATTAGGTGACTTTTCTCTTATATTCATCTCCTTTTAAAGCCAAAACAGAATTCTAATTTTAGAACAAAAAATACATGTTTATTTTGAAACTCACTTTCTTCCTTCTTTTGTCGTGTTTTTGAGTTTGCACTCTAACTTTCTACTACTCTTAACCAATCCCCTCGTCACTAGTGAAACACAAAATTATCACTCAAAACAATATCCCATGAAGAGAAAAGCCTTTAATGGTGCTACATCAACCAAAGGCACATGGGTGGTGATGGACTAGATTTTTTACAAGAAAGCAAACTCAACTACAAATGAAAGGTTGAATAAATAAAAGTATGTAAAATAATTCTTGATGCAATGACAGCCTTTACATATAAAACTAACAGCAACAGTGAAAACAGACAAGAAAGAAAAGTTAAATAAGTTCAAGCATCACAGTAGTTACAGACTAAACCCTTTCATAAACCTCAAAATATACTGTAACGATAAATGAATTTGAATGTGAGATAATTAAAATTACATAGTGTAGACATTGAGTTTAACACAATACCTTTATGTGCCCATCATGTGCTATTAATATGTTATCTGGTTTTAAATCACGATGCACGATACCAAGTGAGTGAAGATATTCCAAAGCAAGCACCTGAAAAATGAAATAGTTGACATATTGAATAGTTAAGAGAAGAGATAAGTAAACTCTTCCAAGAGATGATCCACACCAACCAGCTCTGCAATATAGATGCGAGCCACATCCTGTTCAAGGCAACCAACGTTCCTAAGCAAAGAGTATAGATCACCTCCATTGAGATACTCCATAACCAGAAAAAGATTATCTTTGGAGGTGAATGAATAATAAAAACGAACCTGCAAATACAACATTTAATATTATACTGAATAAAAAATGGAATTAACTCCAAATATTTCAATCAAGAATATTAACTAGTTTCTTTCACAAGATGCAAATATGACATTTAACTGCCTTCTTTATGTTGTTCACAAAATAATAAACAATTTACTCATTCAACAAATAAACAAGCATGTTTGGGGCTTTGAAGTAAACATTACCACAAAAGGGTTTCGAACCGCAATTAATATGTTGCGTTCTGCTAATATTCTTTCAATATCATTTTTGCGTATCATATCCAATTTCTTTAGCACCTGTAAAAAGAAACATGATAAGGTAAAAATTATTATAGACTATAGCTAGCAGAAAAACAACTAACCCAACACACATAATATAAAGAAAGTGTGATGTATGCCATTTAGATAAGAGACATGTAGCTGAATAAACTTGCTGGTACAATTTCAGCAAATTGTTCAAAAGATTTCAGAAGCATTGCATAACGGCAAATGCCCTCTAGTCCAATCTATTGCAGCTAAATATGTGCATTCTCTTTAACCTAGTAGCATGGACAAAAATATTAGTTTCGATTGCAATTATATTGGACACAAATTTCATTTTGCAAATAAGAACCTATTGGAAAAATATCAACTGATATATTAAAAAATATTGGATATATGATATGTAGTTGATAGGATAATATATCATGATTATGTCATAGTATCAAGAAATATTGTTATCAAACTACCCTAATACAGATCATCCAATATTTTATTATATGCCTAGCAGAAAAAAAACAGCAATAACTTTGAGAATTTTGTTCGACCATCTATTATCGAAGGTTAACCTCAAAAACTTACTACATATAGAAAAACGGTCTCCGAACAAAAATAAAAGCACCACAACAATTAAATCTAGTCTTTTTGTTTCATTTAAAGGGATGATTGAGTGCTGAATCCATATTTTCCCCATGAAGTAAGCAATTTCAATATACTTCACATAGTGAGGAGTGTACACTTATAACTTTAACCTTGATGAGAATGGATGTGGCAAATTAATTGTCATAAGCTTACTAGGTGTAGAAAATTATAAGATAACAATCAAGTTTCAATTTCATGATAACTTAAATAAGACAATCCAACTTTTAGAGGAAGAAAAACCGCACCCAATTGTTTGGGGTCACTACAAAAACTTTTCCTAGTAAGCTCTCCTAAAAGTCAATCCTTTATAAAATGTGTGGCATTACATTCTTACTCTGGTTTACACTTAAATCAATCCTCAGGAGTGCAGCATAAAGATAAACCATTTTAGTTGCTGCCCTCATTTTGTCCTTAAAAACAGTGAAATATTCAAATTTGAATTTCAATATTTCATTCTAGTACATCACATAGTGCTTATAGACTTAGTCCTCTCCCTGTTTCCCATTATGTTTTCTTTCTACCATTCCACCAGCTTCAAATTCTTCAATAATGTTTCCAGAACTCCACCACTTACTTATCTTATCACCATTACTCATGTATTGAGTTCATCCTAGTTTCGGTTATCTTCACAATTGTCACCACATGCATACATAATATTGTTGCCAAACACATATGATGAAAATATTAGCCGATACAATACATATTAATTGATATGTATCGATTTCAAGACTCCCCGATACTAATATTTTTTGATACTGCGGCAATATCATAATATGTTTTCATAACAACCGATATATCAGCTAATAAGCGCTATAAGCTTACAAGTTTTAAAATGTTTTTCACCCGATATATCCGATACCAACACGTATTATCCATTATATATGATACCAATATGACATCGACCAATACTGATACCAATGCCAATATTTTCATCCATTGATAATACAAAAAGAAGCATATAAAATATCAGCTCAATACAAAAGACTCCAAGATTATAGTGTCTAGGAAAAGTCAAATGTACATAGTCAAATGTCAGCTCATATTTTTATAGTTTGAATCAGTAACTTCTAGGTTACAATAAAATATTTGACCAGCTATGCAAAGACTCACCCACTTAAAGGAATCTTAAGGTGCTTTGCAATCTTATCCAAAATGCTACTCAAACCTTAAAAAAATTAGATGGGAGCTTAATGCCATACAAAGAGAGAGAACAATTGTAACTACTACAAAGAGTTTACTCCCATATTTATATGCTAAACCAATGGACATAGGCTGTAAGCAATATGCCAAAAGCAAAGACAGAAGAATTGTCGATCCCACAATGGATAAAAGGACCATCAATTATACCATTGATAGAAGGATTCTCAACTCCAACTGTCATAGCTGTTCCCCATTCAAGCCCTTCCCATGTGTCAAGTTGAATAAATGAATGCACTCTTAACCAGAGAGATCAACCTACACCTTTTATTTAAGGACATAATACTAAGAATTTTCTCAAGAAAAAGCCCATTCCCTCGATATTATGATTGGGTCGACCAGGCTAGATAACTAACGAATAGAAAATAGAAAATATGTCAATAGCAGTTACTATTCCAACTAGATTTATCATTGCTTCTTCTTTTGTATAATTGCCAAAACAATAAGTGGAGTCAGTTAGTAACGAGATAAAGGTCTGCGAAATCCTATACTTAAGCATCACCTTAATGCAAGACTGTTGACCCCTTCAAGAGGCAGAGGAGAGGGAAAGGATAGGGGAAGAAAAGACAAAATATTCTTAATAAAACTACAAAACACTTCAAAGCCCTTCCATTTTTCCTCTGTTTCTCTTCAGGTCTCATCAAGGCACTCAACTGTTGCCCTACTCTTCTCTGAGTAAACAGAATAGAGAGAACGCAGACTTCACCAAGAACCTGGACCCCCCAAACCAACAAAAAGCCTCATAAGTTAACAATCCTCCACCCCATGCCACATACTAGAACATCCAATCCTCATGCTCTTACATATTTCAACATGTTGAATTTACAGATTTGTTTATTAAAATACGATGGACCACTTATTTCAAGAAGCATCCAGCTCATTGTCATCATCCTGGAACTGGTATTAATTTGTAAGCAGTTCAACACTCAACAAGAGGAATCAAATCATGGCACAAATCATTGGAAACTTAGAGATTTTTACTTGCATATTCTATATCCTGAGTTTCAGTTGGACTTTCTTATAAAAGTCCCAGCATCTAAAGTTGTTCTTGTGGACCATCTCCATGGAGGCACTGCATATAACTTCCTCACATGCACTACGAATCATGTTTCCAGTTTCCAACTACTGTATGTCAGTTACATATGTTTCACAAGGATTTATTATTTACCTTAATTGCAAAAAGATCTCCTGTTGTTCGCTTCCTTGCAAGAAAAACTTTACCAAAAGCGCCTCTACTAATAGGTTTTATTATTTCAAAGTCATCAATGCTTGTCCCCTCTTTTGTTGAAGAAATTAAAGGCGTTGACACCGCACTGCTCTGAGATGCATCATCTGATAAAATCCTTGAGCTTCTGCTGCATATTCCATCATTTTCCCGGCTTTTTGGATCAATGAAGTCACAAGCAACAATATATTTTTCTCTGCATGCATATTGTATAGTAAATAAAGGGTAAACTGGAAGTTGTAATTGTGCCATGCAGTTCCTGGGACAGAAAAACTCACCGGAGAAGGTTCTCTATTCTGCCTCCCAGAGTATCTATCACCAGAGCTCTGAGCTTGGTCTGTTGTAGGATTTTCTGTAAATCTTGCATGCAAGCCACTAAAATCTCACAAGAGCCCTCTTCTGAGATATCTACATCTGCCACACAGCGAGCAATATTTGCTAGGCTGATCATCTGAAAAAAGGAAAAATCATTATAGCCACAATGAGTTACAGAAAATTGATGCATCCTTTCCTTTCTCTTGTTTCTTTTATCTTATTTTTAAGGGGTGACGAAGTCGGAGAGCTCATGAAATAGAGAAACATGCTATAACGTCCCTTCTTTTTCTTTGATAAGTTAATTCCATGATAACAAGCTAGACAAACCAAACAGTGCAGTAGCTAGCAGATATCCTGGATTTATGCCTGGCCCAATTATGAGACCCCATATTATAGTTGACATCAACTCGATAGGTTTACAAATCATATTAGATTTTCTTAATCAAGGATTTTCATTTTTTCATGAGAAAGGATTTCCTTGTTAGTTGAGCTTCTACAAATATTATGTCACGTTAAGTCCTTATGTGTAGACAGCAATATATCATACAAAATCGATATAGCAAATGAGACCCTCATCAAACTCACTCTCACTCTCTCTCTCTCTATGTGCACACGTGCACATGTGCGTGCAGATATATATATTATACTAACAGCTCACCGTCATCTCCCCTCAGTTAATGAAGGCAGATCAATTACTATACCAGTGCAGACTACAGACTAAATTCAGTCACTGAAATTTGGCAAGCTCAACACATTGTGACTTTGTTCTCATTGTTGAGAAAGATATTGTGGAAGAACCCGTTTGAGTAGAATCATAGAATAGGATGGTAAATGAGAGAGTGTCATTTTGTCAACTTAGCTAGGCGACAAACTTGTGACTGGAGCAGGTGTCACATAGATTAAGGAACTGGCAAAAAGTGCACAGCAACGACAAAGCTTTCCATTTAGGCATGACATGAGGATTCACATATGTTCCTAGGAATGAAATTGGATGTTGGATTCTAGAAATTCAAGAGGCTTGCCGTGGTTTCGGATCCAAAAAGCATGCAAAATTGATTGGCATGTGATTGGTACCAAAAAACCAGAAAGCCCTTTCTAGCTGCATCTATGGGCAACTGGAAAAAGCCTCAAATGTTTCCCAAACGCTAATGACAATAGGAAAAGGACGTTGCAGTGAACATTAACAACAGCACTCCATGCTCAAAGCTGCTAAGCAGATAAGACTTGGGCACCAGAAAGTGTGTATAGGACATACAAATAGACTTACAGCATCTCAAGTGATGCTAACCTGATGTACATCCTCTAAACTGGAAGGATTGAGATGCTCTAACCAGAATAAGTCAAAATGAGCAGCTCTGGGGGTGTTTGCAGATGATCCTGATGCCATGCTTCCTGTTGAGGAAGATGGACCAATGGCTCCAAATTTCAATGCAAGGGGGCCGTGCAATAACATATAAGCCATTGCGTGAGAATCATCTATAGTTGCAGTGTCCATCTCATGAAGATCCTTAAACATTCCTTCTACACCTTTATTTTGCCATTCACTTATCTTTGGAGAACAGACTTCCACTGCACTTCCAGATTTTAGAAGTTGCAGTCTTGAATTTTCTGGGCCCAGATATGTCGAGCTGGAGTTATCATTTCGTGATTCTATAATCTGCTCCAATAACTCTGCAAGTTTAGACAGTCGTTCATCTACATTTAGACACTTCGTATCACATTTATCTGCATGCGCACATATATAAGAGTGAGATTCCAAATTCGACACAGGCACAAGGCCCTCACATATACGGCATATGACAACATCAGACCCCTTTGAACTCTGTTCTTCCTCATGAAGAAAACCATGGCTTGGATTATTCATTGACTTCATAGTAGTCCCACCATCTGATTGTTGAACTTGTTCAACATGTGAAAGGAGGTCTATTTGATCATTTGTGGGAAGCGACCTTCGTCCAAAAAACTTGGAATCCTTTTTAGAAATTACACATCTCTCAACAGTAGGCTTCTCAAACTCGCACAAAGTTGATGTGGGGATAGTAGGGATGTTATTCTGCTCCAGGTCATATATATCACCACCCTTCTGAATTAAGGTATAGTCTTTAGCTGAAGCAGCAACGTCTGGACTCAGTAACCAGCACATATCAACCGCAGGTACATTTTCTAAACATCGCTTGAATTTATGAAAATCCTTCTCATCAATTGGCTCTGCATCTTTCTGCAATAGCAACAGCCGAGTGCAGTGTGTCAATATAAAAAGCATGCGTGTGAACAGCCACTTCAACATTCCCGTTTGACAAAGTTGCCTTTTCTTTGTCAAATCTTGGACAATGTTTTCACAATTCACCCGAAACTCACAGGAGGCCATCTTCATACATTGTTGAGCAATAAGCAGCAGTTCCTCTGCCATTTCCTGCCCAGCAAATGACCGATTCTGCACAAGATAATATGTAACATCATCCACAAAACTCGCAAGTTTCGCATTTACGACTTCTTTGGCCTCATCGAACCTGACACAGAATGAACCCAAAAGCTCCTGTTTCAAAAATGTAACAAATCAAAATAATTAGAGAAGAACAAAGCTAAAAACCAGAACTTGGCCATTGGCAAACCAAAACAGAGTTAAATCAATGTGTAAACATTTACTGACAGCAAGAGCAACTCATAAGAAATTGGAAGTAAATAACTTAAGAATCGTACTTAGCCAAAGCAACAGCATGGAGACTCACAGTAGACAAACTCAGAAGAGAAAATGTTTCATAGCACTTAGTTGAAATCTGTTGTGTTGAATGTGCAACATAGAAGATATTGAAAACTGAGGATTATAAAAATGTAACTGCAGTTGATGGAGGAAGATGCCAGTCCACCCCTTGCCAATGGGTTTAATTTAGCCACATAAGCTGGCATCAGAGCAGGTACTACAAATGGGACCATGTAAAGGACTACCTATTACCTAGATTAGACTACTAGAGAAATTGGCTACCTATTATTGAGTGAAGCTCCTTATAATGCAGGAACTGAAATAAGGGGTGATTAGGAAAGGACTACTTACAGCAAAACACAAGGCTTCCAAGTGAAAAGGGCCACTTGCCGGTATAATGGGGCAAGTAAGCTACTATAGTTCCTCCAGGAGAAATGATGATAAAAGGTGGTGGACTATTTTATCCCCAACTTCTTACATAGAATGAAAAGAAAATGACAATACAGTCAGTTTATGACTATGAGCCAAGTGGCACTACTCCACCCATTTCCAATTGGTTTATGGATGGAACCTTGGCTTGGCCATAACACAAAAGCATTCAATTTAACAAAATGCATAATGTACAATCACTTAATTTTATGTGACTTCCTTTCTTTTGTTAATCAATGGAAGCATGATTGCAACTTTCTTTCGTTTCCCTCATGAGCAAGTTTTTCTACTATAATTAGACAAGCAGAGCACACTGCATAGAAGCCAATCTAGCCCATATTCCTTAATATGTCCGATAAATGGTTTTTTAGTGGACTATAGGGCGAACGCCATGATAAATAAGTGCAGAAGACAAGGAATTTGAACAGTGTCAGCAAAACGTTTATGCCCATATTCTGCAAATTCAACCTATGATGATCATTTCTTATGGGAAGTCGTAAGTTCCATACAAGTACTAAAGTTCATAATTATTGCATAACAACTTAAATAACTCCCATTAGATGGGATAAGCTATATGAATTTGTCATTCCACCGGTTTAGCATAACAAGCTTTGACAGTAAAAATGATTTCATATCCTACTTTTCTGCTTCATCCAAGTTTTAGTAGGCTTGCTCTCCCTTTCTTTTTGCTCTAAGCTCACTCAAATTAACTTCTCACACTTGCCCTCCATTAGCCTATATTTTTTAGTGTCCAAACCATCTTGAAAATCTTTCTCTCGCATTTTCTTCCATAGGTGTGACTACATATTATTTTCAGATATATTAATTTCTTATTTTATCATTTAGAGTAATCCCACTTATTTATTTTAATTTTACATCTTCACAACACTTTTTGAATATATTTTCAACATCTTGATCCATAGAATATAGCTGGTCTTATAGTTGTTTATACATATTTCCTTTTAACTGCAGAAGCATTTTTTTATCACAAAGAAATTTTGATGAATATCTCCTTTACAACCAACTTGTGCTAATAATTAGTGCTCATCTTCTTCAATCTCTCCATTTTTGAAAATTATAGAGCCAAGATGACAGCATCTATTGTTTTTATAAGACTCTTGATTTTTAATGTTGACTCTTTCATTACTCCATATGGAATTACTAAATTACATTTCATGTGTTTTGCTATATTTCTTATCTTGAGCCTAGAATCTAAAGCATTTGTTCATGATTCAAACTTTGCTTGTACATTATTCAAACTTTGCTTCCACTTATGCTCTAGTTTCATCTATCAAAACACTATCATCATCAAAGAATATACATCAACGCAGATCATCTTGAATGTCGTGTATGTTCATCCATAAGTAGAGAAAACAAATAGAGTCCTGAAGTTGACCCTTATGCAACCCAATCATAATAGGAGAAACCTTAGTGTCTTCTCCTACAAACCTAAACTTGTCATCATTCCCTTCCCCCAAACACACGTGAGTGTCTGCGCACATGCGGGCAGGCACATGTGTATATATGGATATATAACTAATAAATTCTACACATTTTCTGCCAATCCCTTTTTCTTTCAAGCATCCACAATAAGACTTCCATGGACAGCCTATCATAACTTTTTTTCTAATTAATTAAAATCAGGTGTTGTTACTTGTTCCTTACTTTCCCAAAATTTCTTCATTAACCATCTTAGAAGATGTATAGCTTCCACAACTAACTGCCTTAGCATCCAATAAAATTGATTTTCAGGCATATTCGTTTCTTTTTGAGTTCTTTTTTTTTACAATACTGCTTCTAAATTCTATTAACTAGACGTGTCATGGCCAGAGTACGTGATTAAATATAGACCTCAAATACTGAGCTACTGACGCTGCATAAATCATTAGTAACACAAATATCTAGATATAATAAGCATATCGGGGTAATTAACCTCGTATTTTTCTTACATATTGACATAATTATGCAAATTTGTCCTTGCAAAAAGTATTCCGACACCAAAATATTACCCAAAAATACAACGCATGTCAATAACCAAATTTAACATAAATTTACTTATCAAAAAGTATCATAAAGACTAAAGTCCCATTTGGAAAAATTAAGATCTTCAATTTTGCTCTGACAAAACGACCCACTTCGCCCACCACTGCTCGATGCCAAGCCTATTAATTGAAATGTGCTAAGTTTGTAAATGAAAGTTAAAAGGTCAACAAGATAATAAAAAGATAAAGAAGAACAATTTACCGCAACTAAACGGAAGGGCAACAAGGATTATGTGCAAAAATTGCAAAAATTATTAATAAAGGTCCAATGATATCCCCCATTGGCGGCATCAAAACGAATGGTTGGTGTGTCCATATGTCTATCCTATACATTGGGCCAAATACCACAATTCTAACCCATGGATAATGTGTCTTCCCGAATCTTCACATACAAATAATATTGTGGGCGTATCACATGCTATATTAACCGTCAATTCCTTACCATAGTTGACTTATACAAAGAAAATATCGACAAAATGGACATTTACTAAACATTTGGAAACGAATAAACTAATCACATGGATTATTGTAGAGATTATCATAACTTGTCAAAATTTCATACATACAACACAATTTTAGAACAAGATCTTAAGGCTCAAAAAAATCAGAAAATACTTTCCATGCATGCAACCAAAACTCAAGGAGGGATACAAATTATCACATGGAGGTTATGAACACATAAAATCAGATTTTCATCTATGTGGAAAAGGGAAATATGAAACTTTGGTAGAAAATGGAAGGAAGAACAAGAAATGCACTTGCATGGGCTATTCAAAGAAATCATGAGATTTTCCTCCAAAATCAACCTTTCTTCCCTCTCTTTCCTATTTCTCTCTCTTCTCTCCTCTTCCTTTCCCTCTCAAAATGTGGACGTGTGCCTTTCACGCTTGCAAGATTTTTCGCCTAAAATGAGCATGTCCGCCGATCATATGCCCATCATGCGCCAATTTTGAGAGAGCTAGTCTTAAACCCATAAGGGCACGGACACACCAACCTTAATACTCACACATGGATTACACTCATAAGCAGATGCATCCTAGCCAAGCGTGTGGGTGTTATATGACAATTTAATACAATAAAAGTAAGGGTAATTGTAGACACCTCCCTTAATTTATATATAAGCATTTAAGTGCTTCCCATCCAATCAATTAACATTTTTTTAGTTCTTAAAATCATTTCAAATAAATATTAACCAATTGCTCAACTATACCTTGAAGTATATCCAAAACTTCAATCAGTACACTCCAACATCCTTCTCAAGTTAGAATGAATGAGATGAGGACCCAAGTCTATGGAGGGGTGGTGGGGTGGTGTCAAGGCATGGAAAGAAGCCGTGAGTACCGCTTTTATCTAGCTACATTGATGAGTGCCAAAATTTCAAATTTTTCACAAATGTTTTGGCAAAATGTTCCTTCAAGTACCTTCAAGTCATCAAAGCTGTGGGCCCTTGGTTGAGTAGGTGGAATTCCACAACCTCGTTCAAATTCATGAGAGAAGCTTTTAAAATCTTTAGAAACACTATGATAGGATGAACTATCCGGTGAAGATTGTTGTCTTGGTAAATCCATCTTTTCCTTGTGCAGCTTCTTCCTTGCAGGACTCTCCCGGTTGATTGCCTTGGCATCTGATTTACTGCCCTGTCCATTGACTTGCATTTAGTTGTATACCATACTAACTACCAAGCAATAGCATTGAACAAACAATACGATGCAACCATTACCAAAACAAAAGGTAGACTCTCACCTCTATGTTAGAAGAAAATTTATCAATGGTTTGAGTGGAGTCCTTGCAGAAATACGATGCTAGCCACCCACTTGTCTTCTTTTCTTTATGAGATCCTGCAGCAAGATTTAATGCAGATTGCCGAGTTGTTCATGTCTAGCATATTGTCATTTACTACTTCCCAAAAAAATGTAAAAAAAAATGTCTGTCATTATTACTAAATGGAAACATATAGCTGGTCCATGTGGCAATAGGTAGTTCAGTGATTTATCATCATGAATAGTTAATGGTGAAAACTAAGAAGTGAAAAGGATTGAATACATATTATGGAATCTTTGGAAAATGATAAAAATCGGTAAGAATATTATGTTTCATAGTTTAGATTTTTTTTTCCAATTCTCTCTAGATTATATCAAGACACACTCATAATTACTAGTCGGTTAATTATAGGTAGAACATCTCAATTGATAGTTTTCTTATTTAGGTTTTCATAGCCCATCAATTTATGTCGTGTACATAGTTATGAATATTAATTTAGATCAACACCAGTTTCATTCTTAACATGGCATCACAAACTACTTTTGTATGACCCATCGCATGAGTAGAAGTCTTCTGCTTCAGTTGGACAGTTAACCTTTTAGTGAAACCCACATGATCACACCCAAATTTTCTTTTTTTATTTTCTGTGTGCTCTATTGGCCATTAAAGTTTTATTCTATATCCTATTTATTTAACTATTCTTCTGCTAAGGTTGCCTTCAGTATGTCTATTCAGTGTAAACAATGCCAGTAACATTGCCTGCAAACACTGTCATAAATGTTGTCCTGAACCGTGCCATAAATAGTGCATAAGCAGTTTGTTGCTGTCCTGTTTCTTCCTCTATTCCGTTCTATTTTCCTGCTTGTTCAGATGTGCAAGAGACTCCATATACCAGTGTTTCTGTTTGTTTAATAGATAAAGGAGGATGCACACACCTGTGCTCATGTTTGTGTGATAGTTGCAGAAGACTGCACACACCAGTATTTGTGTTTATGGTATTTTGAAAGTTGCTAGCCTAGTCAATGAAAGCTTGATTAGTCTTCTTTGCGAATCCTTTTGACTACTTTACCAGGGATCATTGTTTGCTTGCATGTTTCATATTGTTGGATTTCGATTTCAATTAGCAAAAAGTCACGAGTAATCCTTCTATTTGCTATGTTCAAGTGCCCTATTACGTTGAGTTTTAATTTTTGTTCACTGATAGCGCTGCTGTTATTTCTAGTTATGAGATTGCTGGGAACAAATTCTTATGTCATTGGACCTTTACTTACAGGAATTGTGAATTACTTTTTGTAGTTTATATTCAC